>VOQJ01014863.1:10231-24063 GCA_015052665.1 Apistogramma diplotaenia
TCTGTCCCTTTTTTCCTCCATCCTTACTCCCATCTCCTTTCCTGACCCCCCCCCCCTTTTTCTTTCCATGTCTTTTCTCTATTCTCCTTAATCTTGCTCTCTGTCCCTCTCTGCTGCCTGACTTAGTTGACAGGCTGCAGCAAGTGAGTGGGAGGATATGCATTGTACAGCAAACATCCCTAATAGGCTAATCTAATCTCATCTCTTTGCGGTCTATGACCCTGTGTTTACTTTCGGCCCCGTGTCTGCATGCTGGCTCTGCCTCGCCTCGCTGAATGCAGCTTTGTTCCAACTAAAAACTCATCGTTGGTGTGATCTCAGGAACGGGCGCCAGCTCCACAACTGTCTGCCCATGAAGCCTGCAGGCAAGCAGTGAACTGCTCTCATCTATGTACAGCTTGTTGTTGTTTGTCTGTATTACACTGATTTTCACTGACAAAAAACACATTGCAGAGCGAAGTACAAGGAGCTGTTCTGTGGCTGATGCTAGTGACAGACCATCCTATATGGTTGTGGAATTCGATTTATGCTCAACAGCAAATATTTGAAGCTATATTCCTACACTTAAGTTATGCGTTAAAGGCTGTACCGTGACCTTTTTTTTCCATTCATTTCAGTCATGTGAAAAACGAAGCCCACCCCATGATTCAGCAGCAGTATCTTTAAGTAATTGTTAATTGTATGACTTTATGAGTCTATCATATATTTCTAGAGGAATTTTGGCCCGCTCTTCTTTACAAGGTTGCTTTCGTTCATTGAGGTTTGTGGACTTTGTTTATGCAGTTCTCTCAAGGTCACACCACACCATTTCTATTGGACTGACATCTGGGCCACTGCAGTCCCTTGATTCTTTTCTTTTTCAGCCATTCTGTTGCAGATTTGCTGATGTATTTGGGCTCATTGTCCTAGCTGTCACACAGGGCCTCACATTTGGCTCTAGAATGCTTTGATACATGGAGGAGTTCAAACTCAACTCAATAACTGGAAGGTGCTCAGATCCTGTGGCTGCAAAACCAAACAAAATCACCACCTTCTACCACTGTGCTTGACAGTTGGCATGAGGTCTTAGAGCTCATATGATGTTTGGATTTCTCTAAAACCTGGTGCTGTGCATTATGGCCAAACATCTCCTTTGATCTTGTCTATTCAACAAACAAATGCAGATGCAATTTTTCAAACCCAAGTCACACTGACATGTTTTTTTTAGCCTGAAGAGGGTTTCCCATGGCAACTTGTTCAGTCTTTTTCTGTCATGAACTTTAACATGGTAACTGAGCCCTGAGGGGTGTGAAATGTAGCTTTTGGGCTTTTTGCAATCCCTCTTAGAATTGCACGCCCTTGGGGTGGATATCCTGGGAAGATTTTGGCATTGTGTAAATGCTCCAGACCAGCAAACTGCAAGAACGTCTCCTTTTATGAAGGTAGTCACACTAGCTTACGATCAGTTAATCCATTTGATTAGCAGCACCAGGCTATTTACTGTCTTAATTCCTATGGAAGCATCAACTGTGGATTTATACTTGGCGAGAAAACTACACCATAACTGCAAACCCTTCTCAATCCTATGCTGCAACCTGCGGCGTAACCTGATGTTACTACAAAAAAAAAAACCTAGAAATGTAACAACACGTTGGGCTGACACAGCCCCCAACTACTGTGATTGGCCAGTTTAGCTGTGTCGATGCCTCCTGTGCATTTCTGGCTACTTTTTCACAGCGTTTTTTAAATTCATCACTGAGAGAATAACAATCATTATCTCAGTAAATGCCAGAATAGATATGAGAGAAATTACAGAGATGTGAAAAAACCAGAGGGACAAATATGTTTGACACCATAAAAAAAAGGAAAATTCCCAACATTTTCTTTTGTTTGGCACCGCATGCAAAAATACTGGGACACGACCACAAAGTAACAACACAAGCATAAATGCCAGCAACAATATCGAGGTTACATTGTAGGTGCTATAAAGAAGTCTAAATAAGGCCTAAGGGTGTAGTTAGTCTTTCATAGGATTACAAAGACTCATGTGAAAACGTTATTTTTCACATGACTATATGAACATAATAACCACTCAGAGAGAAAGTCAGAAGCAACAGAGAAGCATTCGGCTGCTGGAGCTCACTGAATGGTTCACTGAGCAGCAAAGCTGAGAAGTTAGGAACAGTGAGGTGACACCGAACCTATGATGGTATGTATACATAAATAACTAAATCCACAAAGGGGTCCTGAAATGAATCCTGAAATTGAAAACCAAATAATTTAGCAATAAATGGACAGAGAACTGAAAACTTAATAACCAGGCAGCATTTAAGCATCTATCTAAAGCACATCAGTGAAGTAGAGTTAAATGAATTGAAAAATCTGAGCAAGTATCAGTTGTGAAAAGAAAAACAGAAACACAAAAAGGACAGAAAGACAAACAGAGCGGCGCAGCAGTGAGTGAGGATGCAAACCTGCGACTGCCCGACAGAAGGATAGTCACGTAAGTCCTGCTCTTATCGTTTTACTGACATTTTTGACTGCAATACTCTAAAGGTGCCGGTATCAGTACTTCTGTTACTCACCCCTGACAGCTGTGGAAATAAGGACCATCTCCAAAAACAGACAGACCCAGAAAAGGCCCATTCTCCTTTTATGAGGAAGAAAACTGCTCAGGCGATTTGATCTGAAAAGATATTAAATGGGAAAAAAAAGACTTATTACTGTATAAGAGTTGAGGTGCTGCTGAGTTCCTGCCTTACAGTTTTTATTACATTTCTGCATGTAAATGATCACTTGATCAAACACCCTTTTGTCCCTTCTTCCCCACAGTCACTACCACAGTCTTCATTCAGCATCTGATGGGGTCTTTAAATTAGCTGCTATCAAAACAGCCGACTGTGAAATTAACTACAAACGGTGAAATGTTTTTATGTATTTAATTTTCTAAACAGTTTCTTGATCTCGTCCATGGCAGTGACAACAAAGTAAGGTGTTCATCAACGAGCAGACAGAAGTATAAATCTGTCTGAACACTTTCTGGAAGTCTGACTACTTTCCCTGCAGATTTATTCTGTCCACCTGTCCATGTGTCTCTCCTTACACAGTTTTTAATCTTTCTGCCCCATAAATTTCCCCCAAACTTATGAGATCTTATTTCAAGACTTCCCATCTTTGTCTTTGATCAGTATCTGTCATCCACAGAGTCTCAGCTCACTAGGAGCTGCTACTCACTTTAAAGTACATGATACCTGATTTGGCAGCGACGGATAATTAAGCTCGGATTTTCAGTGAGGACTGGCCAAATTTTACTTGCACGGAACACCTGACTGATTCCACAGTGACAATTAAGAACACGCTGAACCCCCAAATACTGAACAACAAACACTAAAAGTGCCTGGAAAGGGAGAAAAAGCCTGCAACATGTGACTGCTTGCATTAGGATGATTCCAGACTGGATATTTTACATGTTTTATTGACATGTATAAAAAATGTGAATATTAGTATAATAAAACCCTTTACTCTACACAGATACAGTACCCTACATTCACCTGCCTTTATTAAAAGTTTTACACAGCGTGAATGCGCACTAAAAAAATAGTTTCTGAAATTTGTAAGCAATGCAACAGGATATAACTCAGATCAATACGGTTGAGAATTATAAATGAACACAACATGCAAGCTACAATCTAATAATCGTCCAAACTTGATTTAAAAAAATGTAAAGAGTACAAACAAGTTCAATTCATAAACATTAAGACCCTTGAGGTATATTAATATTACAGTGACTTTAGCTTATTAACATGAAGTCAGACTTACTGTTTAATTCTCAGCCGTCCTCAGTGTTTTACCCGCTGGGGGGGACACCACGCCGTTATTCCGCAAAAAAAAGTTATTAAGCTTACGTCCAGTGACCGGAGGACTTCGATAATTTGATTGTGTAGACACGTGTTTATGAGTGAAATGCCTACTTGTATTGAATGGAATCTACTTGGACAAAGTAAGGCGAAAGTTATGCGACTGAATGTAGAAAATTAAATGAAGAGCTGGGTCAGACACATGAGCGCTCAAAATGTTTCTGTAGTATTTCTGAATGACAGCCCGCGTGCAAACCGCTCCAGCAAGAGGAGTAAGAGAACCGGGAAAAGCGAAAAGAAAACTGAATGTAAAATGTATCTACATTATCGCCTGTAAATTATCGAGATAAATATCTTTACAACAAGAACCTCAATATTATATCCTCATCGCCTCCAGCAGCAGTTCGCCGTCTGTGTTTCAGCCGCAGGCGAGAAAACAAAACTGCAGTCGAGGGATTGTCCCAGCGAGTAACTTTCAACCAATCAGAGGGCTGGCCAATCAGAAAATGGACCAATCAGAGATCAGGAGCGTGCAGGACAAATTTGGAGCGGCGAGGAGCGGGACAGTAACTCAAATTATTCTTAATAATAATTTCTAAAGTGCAGGTGGTCTTTGAAAATGAGATCTCTATCAATACATTACTATTATTATTATTATTGTTATTATTATTATCAGTAGTAGTAGTAGTAGTAGTAGCAATAGGAATGAGATCTACTATACAGACTTTTACTATTTCGACTACTACTAATACTAATACAGCAATAGTTATATATTTTTTCTATTCTATTCTATTCTATTCTATTCTATTCTATTCTATTCTATTCTATTCTATTCTATTCTATCTTAGCCCATGTACCAACATGCAGGGCTTCCTGGCGGTCTCCAGGTAATATTGTGTACTTATACTTCCCCCTTGTGGCATTTAGGCGTTATTACAGCAAAATAAAGCCGTAAATGCAGCATCCGGAAGCCAATGTTACAAAGTGGCTTAGAGACGCTGAAGAGAGTGCATGGTGCCTTCTATGGATGTTCCCCTGAATTGATAAAAAAATTTTTAAAAAAAATCTGGAGATGAGGAAATTACGGTGAAGAAGTGGACAGATCAAAGAGGACAGGAATAACTTTGTCAGTAATAATTACTCCCATCTCTGTGGAATGTATTTTTTAGTTGTATAATTTCTGCTCCATCTAGACTCAGAAAAACAAACATGTAAGTATAGATGGGATCTCAAGGATACAGCTCTGTTTCAGGAAAATATATTTACTGGTCTTTAACTGTAATGTATTCAGTGAACGCATCTCAGATTGTGGAAAATAGTCACACTAATGTGTGATAGAGAATTCTAGAGGCAGTGTTTGGGGCTGCAGTGACATTTACATCTATTCTATTCTATGTCAGATTTAATCACCTTGATGCCAAATATTGAATAGAACTGCTTAGAAAGCCTCTCAGAATACACCCCTTCAAAAACTCTCCTTTTTTCTGCATATCTGTGCAAACGTGGGCTGTTACTGCACCGGCAAAGCGCAGACTTGAACTACTTAAACTCAGGGTTTGTACTCAAGTAGAAAAAAAATCAACAGCTTATTTGATTTGAGACCCAGCAGAAGATAAGTTTAGAAACATTAATATTGGGCTTAACCTAACCCCCACGACCCTGAACGGGATAAGTGAAGAGAAAGGATGGATGGATGGAATATTGTGCTTCAGTAGAGTTTAGCTATTGTTGTCACCACTAGATGGTAGCAGAAGATCACATCCAAAGACCATGCCCCTGCCCTCCTCCTCCCCCCAGCACACATACATGCACACACACGCATGCACATGGTCTTTGTGATATTAAATATACTTGAATATACTTGAAAGAAATTTCTTTTTTAAATCCACATGACAGATGGTGGGAATATGGTTGAGTTTGCTTCATTGAAATCCATGCACTGTGACAGGCAGCAGGCTGGAACTATTTCTGGTACAGACTCCTGTGTGTGCCCACATATGAGCAAGACCATGTGTGTGATTTCTGTCTAGCTACCAACCTTTGAATCCACGATTTATGAACCCAAGTATGTCCAAGTGCATATTTCTGGGCAGTTCTTTGTATCTGCAACTCCATCGTGAGTTTTAAAGGTACACAGGGGTATAATCCATACTAAATAAGCAAAGCTGACTCTACACATAAAGGTGCAAAGTTTAATGGCGCTCATTTCATGTAAATGTCACGATACATGAATTACTTTTGCGAACATTTGCTCAAGGTTTTGTTATTACTTACTGTACCTCTGCTCGACTGCAGTTTCTACTGCGTCTGCCACAGATCTCCTGTCTTCTATATGCAGAGAGACCAAGACGAGGTGATGGTAGCTGCCAGTTTAATAAGCAGGAAAATATCATAACTCAACCTGTGCAGAACATCTGCACTCAGCAGCATATTTCATACATTCCTGCATGTAACGCCCATCAGTGAAACACATCTTAAAGCTCAGTTTGGAATCTGTAATTTCATATTATAGAAAAATATGATTTTTGAGAACTCTTTGCACCTTATTTCACTCAGGTTCTGCTACAGTGTTTCTAATGTGTGCTACTGCCTTCGTTATGGAGGGATGATTGAGACTTTCTACAAATTAATATGCAAATTAGAGTTGGTGCTTAGGTGATGTAGATTGCTGAGCTGAAAAGTGGGGCTGAAATTATGTATATAATATATGGAGGAATGCAAAAGTAGGTCCACAGTTTATTGGACAAAGACAATTTATGTAGTTCTGCCTCTGCAGACCACCACAGTGGATTTTTAATCAAACAGTGAATAATAAAGTTTTTGCATTAACTTTTTAGGAATTATAGGATTTTTTTTTATACATAGTCCTCCATTTTCAGAGGCTTCGAAGTTAACTGGACAAGCTAACATAATTTTGATTATAGGGACTCTTGCAGACAGTGACAGTCTGAACCCTAAAACCCATAAACAGCACCACATGCTGTGTTTCCCCTGTGGAAATGCTTTACAGCAGCCATCTTCATTTGCTTTTTCAGAGCTGAAAAACATGCTCTATTGGCTTGAGATGGGTCACTGCCTTGGCCGTTGAAGGATATTCCATTTAGCATTTACTTATTTTTGCCTTGAAAAACTCGGGTTGCTTTTGCAGAGCGCTTTGGGTCATTATCCAGTTGCATTGTGAAGTGCTGCCTGATCAGTTGTGCAGCAGCTGAATCTGAGCAGAGAGTTTGTCCCTGTACACTTCACAATGCATGAATAGCGGTCCAGTTCCACTGGCACATATACATGTCAACTGCATAACACTGCCTCCACTATGACTGACAGGCGATGCAGTATGCTTCTGATCATGAGCTGCTTCTCTACCTCTCCATGTTTTTCTCTTTGCATCATTCTAGTTAATCTTGGTTCAATCAGTCCAGAAATTGCTCTTGAGTGTGAGCAGTGGTTTGGACCTGGTTGTAAACACTTTCCATTTACACTCATGAAGCCTCTCTTGATTGTAGAGTGTTCTTGAGAGTATTCTCAGCTTGATTGTGAAATAATTTTTCTTAACCATCAAAATAATTCTGTCATCGTGCACTGTATTTGTCTGCTGTGGTCTTCTGTGCACTGTGGCCAGCGCATTCCTTCTTTTCAAAAATGCACTAGCGTGTTAGATTGGCCACTCCTAAAGTTTTTGATATCTCTCTGATAGATTTATTTTGTTTATCAGCCTAATTATGGCCTCCCTCGCTTGTGCTGACATCTCCTTGGACTTGTACAAAATACTAATTCAACATCTTTGTTGAATCTGAATATTTTCCTACTTCTTCTTCTCTTTAGGGGTCTCCACAGCCGATCATTTTCCCTCCATCTCCTGTCCTCAACATCCCCTCTGTCACACCAACCCTTGAACCTCTTCTAAGGTCTTCCTCTTTTCCTCTTGCCTGCAACATCCATTGTCCACTATAGCCATTATCCCTCCTCTGCACCTGTTTAAACCACCCTCACCTGGCCATGAAACAGCTTGTCAGCCAACTGTCCAATCAATTTTGAGCTATGCATAAGAATATCTGCGATTCCTAAATAGTTGATGCTAAAGTTTTGCAAATCCCTTCAGTTAAAGCTCAAAGTATGTTGTTGTTCTTGTAGTGACTGTCAGTTCTCATAGTGGCCTTTTGACTTTATTTCCAGCAATGCGGACAACTGCAGCCACACAGTTTGAGTGTGAATTAATGCTACTGGAAGTAGTATTTTGTCCCGCTGGTCAGCGGGAAGAAACCTGCAAATACACCCTTCCAATTCCGTTAAAACAGTAAGACATGGTTGTTTTCATTATTAGGTTTTACTGGGCTTCAGCCAGTGCAAGAGGGCATTTATATTCTGCAGGCGCAGCAAAATGTCACATTCAATCTCTACACTTTGTTTTCAAAAGGTCATAATTAGCTAGCAGTTTTGAAACAATTATGGCCAAAGTGCACCAATTTCCCTCTGAAGCAAAACATAGAATTACTCATGGAGAGCAAACTGAACTGCATGTATGTGTGAAACACTTGTGGTTTGGTGTGATTCCACTCTCACTGCTTAGGACCAGTATCAAATGCTTTGTCTCTGTATCAGATGCAAACCTTAAACGCAGCATGAAAAGACTGGTTTTCCACCTCCAGATTCTTTTTTTTTTTTTTGTCTTATCTAAGTTGACTATGCATACATTTTTCATTAGAGCAATTCAACACGTTTACCTGCAGGAGCAGCTGAGAATAATTACAATTCATTGGTCAGGCTGGCACATAAGCACACGCGGGAGGGAAATTAAACAGCAGCTGCTTAGAAACAGGAGAGTATAGTTGACTCACTGTCACCGTACCTGCACCATTTCGCCTGCCAGTCGAAAGACTTGGAAAAACAATCCACCAAGTGACCAGGTGCACTATTGGAAAAATCACCTTTTTTAAACCTTTATTATTAATATTATTTTCTTGAATTTGTACTTTGCCGTGCAAGTAATAATGTTGCTGCTGGAGTGGATGGTTAGTATGTAGCAGTCTTAGCTGTTGTAAAAAAGTGGCTCTGGTTAAAGACTGAAAACAGGGATGGAAGGAGAGCGATGCAGCCACAAAGCTGTTATTGTATACTTATATATTTCTGTGTTTGCTTTGATTTATGTATATGTGTACAGTATGCATCTATTGTGTGAGAATTGCTCTTCTTAGAGTGAAAGTGGGCATGCTCTAGAGCCTGAAGGTTTGCATGTATGGAGTACACAAAACATATCTGTGTGCGTATAAATTACCTGTATAATGTGTGTATGTCTTTGTGTGTGTGTGTCTGTGTGTATTTTGTAGTACGGCGGTCTCACCTCAAGCCTGAACCCAGTGCAGCCACTGGGAGGGTTGGGCATTTATGAAGGAATTCTGTAATTTTCAAAACTGTGGTTTGAGTTTCACTCTTTTTAACAAGCTGGTTTGGGCACTGATAATGGAAAACGGCTGCAGAGAGCAAGAGCGAGGCAGCGCGGGAGCGGGAGAGAGAGGCTTTTGGCAGCCTTTGCATTCACTTCCCATTTCTCAAAATATGCTTTTGCAGTTTTCTCTTTGGGGACTTTTTGAGTTATCATTTCTGGGCTATTTAGACAACAACTTCAAGACTGCAGAAGGAAAAGTTAGAAAAACAGATATAAGAGGGCATGTAAACCCATCAGTCCAACTGAGCCCGCTGCATCTGTCTTAACCCTAAAGCACAACCAAGAACAACCTTGTGTGCAATCTGAAAACTTCTCTTTCATTATTTAGAAAGTGTTTCACTGGGAACAATCCCTAACAACAAGGTTTAAACATGATTTTTTTTTCCAATTTAAAACAATAACAAGAACTCAGAGCTTCAGAGTGATCTCCAGGACCTGGCCTAAGTGTTGCGTTATAACTCGGACAATGAAATCAATAATTTCTTAAATTGCAACCAGAACAAATGCAACAGTTACTAAATTCTGAATCTTGACTATATAGCAGTCTTGAGTAGAATAGCTCAGTCTTTAGTTATCCATGGCTAACACTGAAACATGGAGAATTACTGCAAATTTGAAATGAAAGTCAAGCCACACATTAGAACCCCTGATGGCTAAAGTGAGTAACACTGATTATCTTGTTGCACAGGCAAACTGTGAGGGGATGGGCTATATTAGGCAGCAGGTGTCAGTCAGTTCATCAAGTCCTTGTTTTGGAGGCAGGAGAAATGCACAAGTTTCGTGCATTTAAGAAACTCTGACAAGAGGAGATTGTGATGGCTGTGAATGATCAGATCACCTCCACAGCAGCAGGTCCTGTGGGAGGCTCTTATCTGGTTGTTAGTACCTGCAGAAAGTTACCCCAGGAAGGGCAGCCAGTGAACCAGAGTTAATGTTGCATTTGGAGAGTGAAGTGTGATCTGTGCGGTTCACAGAAGAGTGATAGCATCAGAAATTTCTCACGGTCTGAATGCTGGTTAGACACACAGTGCACTGAGACTTCCTGAGCACAGAGATGCAAACTGCCTGCAATGGATAAGTGGGTATCAGAGTGGGGGCTGCACTTTTTAGCTTTTCTTGTGAGCAACAATGGGAAGTTATGCACTTTGAAATGACAATAGAAAAGAAATACTGTATTGCAGTCACCCCAGCTGCGCTCCTTTTTTAGCAGTGACCTCTTTCTGTTTAATTTATGCTACTGAGGTGGTAGCAGTTTGCAGGGGCATTTGCCTTCAGACAGCCTACGGAGTGGGGTTTTTAACCATGGCAAACACGCTCCTGAGCAGCCCTCCAACAGCCCAACTACATGGAGCTGATTGTCAGTTGAATTTAAAAAAAAAAACTATTAAAAAAACGGTGGCTGTAGTGAACAATTATTTTTCACTGTTTCCACCTGAAGATGCTCTCTTCAGGTAGCAGGGAGGTCCAAAGCTGCCCATGCACAATTCATTTCAGTTGTGTCAAATCACTACAGTCGGGTGCTTAACACGTTACTGCCACTGAATCATAATTTCCTCATACAGCAGCAATCTGAACAGGTTGTTCCTTGACATGTCCTCCAAATCCTCCAGATTACAACTGCATGGTGCACTGAGAAAGCAAGTCCAATACACAGAGGAGCCACAGTGCAGCTCACAGGACTTAAAATGAAATCTTTGGAGGCCTCGTAGAGTCAATGCCTCTACAGGAGATGGATCCAGCATGGTATCAGGCATAAACAGTGGCAGATCAGGTCATTTCACGGAGCAAAGACATGTGGCTTTTACTTCCATCTCATTTTCAAATTCTCCTGCTATATATGCTGATATCAGGATAGAACAAAAAAGACAAACAGTCATGTGAAAAAAAGTTTTACAGTCCCGTGAAAAAGTAAAGCACACCTTTACTGCTTCCAGAGGAATTAAGAGGGTAAAACTAAGCCAGGTGCTGCTAATCAAATGCACTTGATCAACTGATCACGAACAGCTGTAACCACCGCTGTAAACACAGAGTTTTTGGCGCACACAGACACTGGAGATACTGCAAACACAAAGGAGGGTGACAGAGGGAAACTAAACTCCACACAAGGGAACATCAGGAAGGGAACTAAACACCGAAAAGGACACAAGGACAAAGCAAACACAGGAAGATAACTCGGGAAGACCGAACAAAGGGAAACTCAAATGATCTACCAATACAAACTGAACCAGGATACAAAACTACAACAAACGGAAGCTCAAAAGCTGTAAGAAAGCTAACGCAACAAGAAAATATAACGAAAACAGATCACCACAATAATAACTCAAAACCCTGGGCCACCGGCACAGGACCATGACATAATCTTACAGAAGAAATGTTTCCTGTCTGCTGAATATCCCTTATTTAGAAGATGATCCCTTAAGCAACATCTTTTTTCTTTATAAATAACGGTGGTTCAGTTAATCATGACAGCATGGTTGCACAGTGGTTAGCACTGTTAGCACAGTTAGCACTGTTGCCTCACAGCAAATCTATTTATTGTGAGTAATATAGAATTTATTTATTAATGGATTTATTTAAACTTGAAATTGGTCCTGTGATATCAACATGCTTCATAAAATATGTAAACTATCACTACTATTGTTATTACTACTGCTGTGAGTAGTACTAGTTATCCTGGTGTACTACTACATCTGTTTTAATCCAGCTACTAGCAGTTTCATTGCTACCTATGGTGCTGTATTTGAAATACTCCTACTACTATAATTAATTCACTACAATGCACAATAAATAATAGTGACTTCTACAGTGGTACAAATATTAGAAGAAATGCTTTCATCACAAAAAAGTGCAGTTTGCAGGAAACAATAGCTGTTTTTCAAGCAGAACTACTGTTTCCACATCTGGATGCCAAGCAGTGCTCACATTACCACACACTGGTCCAAGCGGCCGAAGGGGCCTGTTAATCTAGCAAGAGATATTTAGCCCCCCCAGACTGGAAGAATGTAAAAAAATGTAATGTAATGGATCCAGCTGTAAAAGCACACACTGATACAGAAGAAAACACACCAGGACTTTGCACAAGGCGCTGTGACTGAAACGTGACCTGGGAGTGGACAGTTTCAGGGTCAGTGCTGGCCACAGTGACAGCGTCGCACATACGCTGTAATAGGAGAGCGTGGAATTTCCTAATGAAAATGATATAATAAGTAGCGCTTGTTGCCCACAGTGAACTTGAAGGATTTGTTTTCATTTCATGTATTTGGTGATTTCTCATTCTTACAGATCACAATCAAGCAGCTCTTTCATGATGCTTTCACTGTAACCCCACATGTACTGTTTTGATGCCTGACCCGAGGATGGTTAGACACGGGAACCCAAAGTAGAAACAATTAGGCAATTTAATTTTAAGTTAATGCAAAAACAGTGGGAGAAAACGAGCAGAAAACCCACCTGGTCACAGGCAGATCATGCAAACTCAGAAACGGCAGTGCCAATCGCCATATGCCACTTTCATGGCTTTATAAAAGAGCTTGAAGTATGTAAGTTTAAAAAAAATCTTAAAAACCCAATTCATTACAAGAAGCCACTGCTGTCAGAAAAGGTTTCTGTTGAGTGTTTAGCCTTTGACCCCTTTTCAACCAACTCACAGAATGGCTTTGCTGTATTTATGATGAGTGCGGCAGCGGCCAAAAACAGCATGCAGAGAAAGAGGAAAGGCTCTGACTGCACATACGATAGAATATTTTACATGCCAGCTGTGCCTGTGTGGGCCACTGGTCCAGCCACAGCTAGTAGCATTTAGTGCTTTTAGTGCTGCTGTAAATAGTCCGCGTGTCCTTGCAGGCATGGCGCTAGTGGCTTCCTCATGTCGTGTTTGTTGTGCTTTCCTCTACGCTGCACTGAGACGCTCAGTTAATGTTAAAGTTTTCATAGGAACTGTGTTATTAAGTCTATTTCTCACCTCCTCACACTCTGAGGTAATGCAGAGCAAAGAAGGCTTTTACGAGCACTTAACACTAATGTTACACTTTTGCTGCAGTCATGAGCTCATTGCTTAGCCTCCCCCTCCCCCAGGTTTCACACTCACTCCATATATATCTCACTTTGTCTCACTCCCTCTGCCCTCTTAAAAGTGCTGAACTTTGTTACAAACTAGTTTGAAAGCCGTCACATATTCTGATTCGCAAATGTCTTGATAGCTTGTTTAGATGCTGTTAAATGGTTTGTTTAAAAAAAATAAAGACACCAAAGATTAGTATACGTATTTTCTGGACTATGAGTCGCAATTTTTTTCATAGATTGGCGGGGGCTGCGTCTAATATTCCGAAGCGACGTATATGTGAAATTATTAACACTACGTTAAGTCGTTACTTTATTTGGATGGCGCACTTACTCGTTCGTTACGGTAGCTGGAGAATTCTGGTCGTTACTACGGTACGTCAAACTGTGACATCATTACGTTCTTGTGACTGTGTCGTCTTCTGTGCTGTGTCCTGAATTGGATCCACTCCACCCACTAATTAACAGAAAGTGCCCACCACTGCCACAGTGCT
>VOQJ01014863.1:25952-41285 GCA_015052665.1 Apistogramma diplotaenia
TCTGAATAAAATAAATGGGCCTTACTGGAAAAGTGGCCCCTAGTGTTTCAGTTAAACCCCCCCCCCCCCCCCCCCCAAACTCCACGAAATATGTAAAATAGTTTGTTTTTTTTCAAGCAATAAGAATTGCAGAAAAAAAACACAGGTGTGGATCAATTCTTCATCAGGGTCCTACAATCACTGCAAATTAAATACCAGATTTTGGTGGTAACCTGCTGAAACACATGTAATGGCTCCAAAAAGAGCCATAAACCTCACATGTGTCATAAATGACAATATGTGTTTTACAATTTGAACCAAAAAATATGCCTCTTCGACCTCAGGCCACAACCAGGTGTTCGTACACGTGATACCCGGAGACCCAGCAAGCTCCACATTAACAATGTCACTGTTGACTAAAACACCTTTTGGGGTCGTATAATTCATTTCAGGGGAAAAAAAAAATCAGGATTTATTTATTATCACAACTTTAATCAGACATCAGAAAGTTGCTCATTTTTCCTTTATTAGAACTGGAAATCTAGAAGCGACAGCAGTGCCACTGACAGTAATGAAACTGGCACCTTCTGCAAAGCTTTGAGCTTTTTCGTCTTTGCACAACTGCAAGATGCCTCCTTAAAACAACTGAATGATAATCTTTGGTCACGTTTCCGGACTAAGACAGAAGTTCATTCTGAACCCTGGTGCTGCCTTGTGTTTGTCCACCTGTAAATCAGAGTCCATGGTTCAAGTTATCAGTTTGGCTTAACGGGCTGTATTTATGGGCTGTCGGTGCAGCTACAGTACCACAGGAATTACACCAAATTACAGCACATATGACTTACGGCCTAATACTCTTTACACTTGCGCACTTTTCGAGTTCACACATGAAAGTATATAAATGTAGGTGAGGTCCTACGCATGAACCCACGCAAAGACGCATTAATTTTTATACTGTTTACCACTCCTGCAAAGGCTTAATCAGTAGATTTACAGGCTCCCTCGGCATGTATGTATTTCAGCATTCTCCTATTATATTAGATTCAGGTTTCTGTTATAGGCTACACTGTTTTTATAGGCCAATTTAAAGTTAGTGAGGTGCCCCCTGTTAATGCTTCGGCAAGTCCAACCTGGTACAGCTTGTTTATATTAAAACGCTCTTCTTTCAGAAGTAACTGAAAACTGCACCGAAGCTGCTCTGTGAAAAACTTTTGATGCAAGCAAAAACTTTCAGTCGCTCACTTTAAAACTAATTCAACAAGCGACTGCATAGATCGTAGCGTAACAAACGGCAGGGAATTTGGGAACAATTACAATGTTTGCTTTATTTTGTCCACCAGTAATAAATATACCATTTTCACTTCTGTAACAACAACATCTCACAGTATACAGACACACTACAGTATTAGCCTTTACAGCAGGCAACATTGCGCTTGTATGGTGAAAAAGTAACCGTATACGTGTGTGTCCTGGAACTAAACGTTTCCTATTATGTCAGATGTTCTTTGTACTGAACATAATTTTTTTTAATATTGTCGGAAATGTGACAACATAAAATCCATTTCAAATGAAATCCGTTGTGTAAAGAAAGGTTAAAACATAAAAAAATTACCTTATTGCATTTCATTTCTTTATTAAAAAAGTGTGACCCTGCGGCCTGATGTGTTGGCCACATCCTCACTTTCTCACCCTCATGAAAAGCTTTTTATGAAGCACAACATATTGCTTCCTTCCTTCATTTTATTAAAAAACCTTCTTTCATCAGCTGTGAGGGTGTTTTGTAAGAACTCACACCTTAAAATGATGAAATGCCTGTGATATAAAAAAAATGCACAAATCTATGCAGGATGGAAATGATGCTTTCCCCACTTTTTTTTATTTTTGAGAACAAATAATACTTTTAAATATTTTTGCTTAAGATAAGAAAACACAGCCTAATAATATCCTGTCTCTGCCCAAATTGTGTTGCTAATATTCCTAGTTTGAATAGGAGCTTGGACATATTGTTACAAAATGACTTTGGCTATACGCTGAATATTTCCTGCTCTGTTCAGCTCTTGAGCATTTTGACGTCCTTCTGCACTGAGGTAAAACATAAAGGCATTTTTTTAAGCTTGTTGTGGAAGAAATGGTCTCTGTTGAGACCTGACCTCAAACTATTCAGTTCCATTTTGATGAACTGGAAAGCCAACTAAGAGCCGGGTCTTATTGCCCAGCATCAGTGCCCGACCTCACTGATGTTTTTGGACTTGTATGAGGGAAAATTCCCACAGCCAGGTTCCTAAATTTTGTGGAAAGCCTTCCTGGAAGAGTGGAGGGGGTTACCTTATATTTACACCCGTGGTTTTGGAATGGCATCTTCAAGAGTCTCATGTATTCAGATGAAATGTTCAGGTGTCTACACACATTTGGCCATGTAGTATATGTGTACCCTACATGGGATGACATGTCGGAACATGTTTTCCTTCCGAGTTTTGTATTTATTTACCTGTTACCTGTCTTATGAAAGCCTCCTTTGTAGTGTTAAACAAAAAAACCCCATGAATGACACGGAGCTGCACAGCCTCCGTATCTTTTTCCCTCCTCTGCTCCACATCTTTGCACAGTCGCACACGAAAACAAACACACATGCCCAAAGCTTCTGCCGCTCACTGAAACACAATGTCAGAAAACACCCGGACTCCGCTCTGTGGTTGGATAAACATCTCTCGCCTGATAGAATCCATATTTTCCCTGAGATCAGCTTCCTTAACGCCACACCTCGTACAATGGAGCTCCTGTCTGAGCCAACCACAGGTCATCGCTGCAGTGATAGTTCCCCAAGCAACAACAATGAAAACATCCCTTTTTCTCCCGCGGTAACGTGTAGTGAACCCTGAGAATCGGAAGATAGCATCTGCATAAACACAGACGTATATTGTGGTTCCATAAAGACAAAAACAAGAGAGAGGTTCAACCAGCAGCTACTAGTGTTGAACTTCTGTTACTGAGAAGAGAATTTGCATGGCAGTTTTGGCACATTAGGTAAGAGAAAGGAAAATCACTGAATATTTAGAAAAGCATGATGACTGAACATTTTGTTTCATCTTTTCAGGAGACATTCTTCCAGATGATATTCCCCGAGTTGTACTGTAGTTTTGATGATCGTGATGCTCTGTGTTTTCCAAGAAAGCAAACAAAGAAAAGGTCTTTGTGGATATTCTAACACAGCACATTATTATATAGCTGCTGGTGATAATTCATTCTCAATGGGTTTTAAAAAGCAAGCAGCCTTTCAGGCAACGCGCGCACGCTGATAACCCAAACGGGACAGACTGATGCAGATAAAGAAACCTGCACCGTCCTGATAACATATGCATGAAAGCTCAATAACACCCATAAAAATCTAATGTGTTTATTGTGTCTCCATAGCTACAGTTTTTTTAATCCTAAATAAACGCAGCCCACTGTTTGCATCTGGACCTGAATATTATTAGTGCTACATAATACGTGCCAGAATCTTGTCCTGTTATTCTGCCTGTGTCTTTGATAGTTTACTACATCTGTGGTTTTTCCCCAATTTGCTTTAATAAGAACTATAATACTTCCCGATACAGACTAACATGTTCACAAACACCAGCAATGTAAGCAAAGGCATCTCCATCCTGTTAATTAAGACGCACCTCGCCTCTATCCTCTGTCATCTTAGTCCAAAACTCTAAGTAATAATTCCACTGCGTTTTGATGTTTGATGTTTTTCTCAGCCTTATCCTGTTTAGTGTTGAATCATCAAACTCCTGAATATAACATAACAAAAATAAAACCTTAAATAATCCCACAAAACGGTTCTTATTACTTATAAAGCTTCTAAAGCTTTTCTGTCCTGTCAAGCATAAACCTCCACGGTAAACAGTTTCCATTTTCTCACGAGGCTGCAGGATGTAACACATATAGCGGGGTAACATGAACGGACCTGTTTCTGTGCTGTAGGTACAACCAAGTGCCCACTAGAAAGTCGAGCCAACAGTTTCGAGCAACCCACACTCTGGCATGGCCATTATGGAGCTTTATCGACCTCCCACTGTGAGAGGCTCGAGACATTCCTGTACACTGTAAATGCTCTTATGTTTGATTATTATAACTGCCTTCCGACATACCTGAATTGTCAGAGCAAATTATTACTCTGGTTTATGCTGGAAATTGCACTTGGTGTTCTGACAAAGCGAGGTCTACTGGGTGGTTGGCCTTAGAGAGAAAATCATTTGACACCATCAAAAATTCTGAAGCATAACTCTTGGTTTTGACTTCACAGTTGGTAAGTAATACATAGGGATTGGAAAAAGTTGGGCCTTAGTTTCAAGCTCCAGACCTGCATGCTGTGAAAGATCTCTGACAAATGGTCATATCAACAAAAGCCACATCCTCGCAGAATTACGGAGACGTTCAGAAAAACACTGCTGATGTTCCAGGTTTTGGTTGGATGCACGGAAAGACACTACAAGCCAGTGAATATACAGCGTCTGGCAAAACAAACTCTTTCTGCCTTGTTTCTGTGCTTGGATTTCCACGTGTTTCCCTTTAAATATGCGAGGAATCCTGCGGCGCCTGTCCTTAATCATTCAGTCATCATTTCATTTCATGAATTTCAATGTTGTTGGTAACAGATGGATTGGCCCGAGTATTACAGAAACTGCTGAACTTCTGATATTTTCCCACACAACCATCTCCAGGGTTTACAAAGAATGGGTCGAAAGAGACCAACATATTCAGAGAGCAGCAGTTCTCTGGGCTGCCGTGATAATGCCATAGGTCAGTGGAGAATGACCATAGTAGTTCAAGCTGATAGGAAGGCAACAATAACTCAGATTCATTGCAACCAAAGTCTGCAGAAGAGCATCTCTGAATGCACAACATGTCAAACCTTGAAGTAGAAGAGTACTGCCAGCAAAGAGCAAGAAACTGAGGTCACACAGATGGATTTGTCATAAACAACATGAAAGCATGAACTCATCCTTCCTTAGCTGCTCCTGCTGGTGATATGATGATGTGGGGCTATTTTCTTGGCCCACTCTGCGCCCCTTCGCACCCATTTAAATGCCACAGCCTGACCACAGTGTACCCATTTGCTCCCAGCAAGATGACACGCCATCATGTCACAAATATCAAATCATCTCAAACTGGTTTCATGTACTCAAATAACCTTCATACTCAACAGAGCTCAGCTGCCAAATCTGAAGCAACTGCATGACACCATCATAGTATTATGCTCCAAAATCTCTGATGAGCGTTTCCAGCACCTTGTTGAATGTATGCCATGAAGAATTTAACCAGTTCTGAAGGCAAAAGTGGGTCCAACCTGGCAAAGTGTGTCTAATAAAGTGGCTGATGAGTGTATTTAACTACAAAGGTGACAGCACCAGTTTGTGTCTGCTGCTTCACTGGTTTATGTTTCATGATTTCACTGATTGCCATTCTTTTTATAACAGCCATTATTCTTCTAACCGCTTTTCATCATTCCGCTCTGTCTTCTTTTCCATCCTCCAGTTCAATTTAAAAAAATGTATCCAGCTTCCCACTTTTCCTAATTTTAATTTACCTCATTGCATTGTTATTGTTATGGTTCTTGACATTGTTGCTACTCATTCAGTCACTGTGTATCTTTTACCCGACATTACATCACACACTTTTGTTTTCTCATGTATAATGTCCCATGCAATCATTCTGCTTCTTTGATCACAGTGTTATAAAATTTCATGTTTTTTAATAAATTAATTCATTCTCTTTCACTAACCTTTCTTCTCCTCCTGCTTCATTAGACTTTGGAGTAACTGTTGTTGTGGCAGCGTTGGCGGTCGTGCAATTAAACTTGTGTTTTTTAATGGCCAAATGCTTCATGAACCATTTGTTTATATTACTTCAACTCTCACAAAGCATGAACTTGGCATGCAAAACTTCCCTAACTAATTAGACCAAATGTTACCCTCGGCAATACATTTTGGATTAGCAGGGCCTCCAAGGAAAAGCTATGACATACTGCATGCTTGGATTTATGTTATTGCTGTTGTTCTAATTGGGCTAAATCTGGTAAAAAAAAAATCTTTTAAAGTGTATCCATCCTGCCTCTGGAATTCTGAGTGCTTACATATGAAGGTAATCTGTTGTTTTTGCTTTGATGGTGACAATCAGTGGAAAGCAATGCGACCAGAGAGTGAGAGGGGGAAAGAGAGGGAGGAAAAATGCCAAATAAGGAAAACAGTGAACTCATGTTTTACTATAATCCGTGTTCCTCTATATAACTTAGGTAAATATATCTGTACCAAGTCTTTCTTTGATGCCAGTAATCTGTCACACCCATCAAGAACCTAAAGAAGAAAATAATTGGAAAAGGAAAAGAAGAATGAGAAATGTAACAAGAACTGCTGATTATATGTGTAATGTAAATGTGCAGCATATGGTACACAAGCAGTTCCGCTTCTTTGCGCAGAAGCAGCTGCTCATACATTTAGTCATTTAATGTTTCTCCTGTTTCATGTTCAATTATGCACATTTTGTTACTGTATGCATTTACATGCTTTTCACCTGCAAACACACGCAAACATATAAATGAATTCTACTGACTTTACCTTCCTTTAATGGGGTGCAGACACATAACAATAAATCCCACATCATCATCTGCGTCACTCCTGCCTCATTCCTATGGGAATGCCATCAATAATAAACAGGATTATACTTCAGCAAACATGATGTAAAAAATTAACTGACCACTCAACTCGCTTGACCTTGAGAAAAGTGCAGATTTTCCTTAATCTGATCTTATTGGACAAAATATCTTAATTCCTCTGTTTTTCAGTGAATGAGTCCCCGGATCATTTCTACCATCTTTCACATTCCCTCTTTTTTGCATTGCAAAACAGTCTTTTGCTAACTCCTAATGCCTTTAGGAGAAAATAACTTGTCATGCATATACAGATAACTACAGCATTGCACTATGATGACTTAATCTTCACTAGTTTCATGGTTTTATACTTTTAAATAAAATTTTTAGTGTATATTCCTGGATTATATTCCTGGATTGCATCTGATATGTGCTTCAATCATCAATTATATATGCAAATTGATTTAAAATAGCCATGGTTGGTCTGTTGAGGGTCAGGCTGGGCTGGTTGGGCTTGTGAGTCTCTAGGTGCTTAAGAACCCAGAAGGCATCCTCTGCCAAAGTGAATGGGACAAAGAGTGAAGCTTTGCAGTGTGGAGATAGGACTGAGGTCTTTGGTGCTTTGCAGTGTTAGGATCCTGGGCTGTAGGTTTGGGCTCTGAGACCTGAATCAAAAAGAGTTGGGAAGGGATAGTAGAGACAATACAAAAGAAACCACCAAAGTGGAAAAGGTTGTTAGGTCAGATGTCTTATAGAGGTAGGGTCGTGATTGTTAAAAACTTAGTGGCTTCCTCCTTGTGGCCTCACTTGGCTGTCTTAAATCCTCCTGTTGGACTTCTGGCAGAGGAGTTGCTGGACATTTGTTTGGTCATCACATCACTGGTTAAAGGCAGCTGTCTTCTACTTACCTGTAGAGAACTGAAGTCAGTCATTGGTGGACTTGGAGAGCAGAACTGCTGCTTTCTGCCTTCAAGCACTGCAAAGACTTTTTTATGTTGCTGATGTGAGCTGGAGGAAGCCAGCCTGTGCCTGTTAAGGACGGCTGGAGGACTCGGGCTGGATATTCAACTCATCCTCATTATTATTTATTTTTCTGTACTTATTTAAATTCTCTTTTATTTATGACTAATCCCATGTTTGACCTACACAGATGCTTGAGAAACTACATTTAGTTCACACTATGTCTCATAGTCTGAATGAAAGTAAAGCTGAGTCTGATTCTGAGTCTGAGCCCGCGGGGATCAACAAGTGTCATAACAGATGGAGGACCTCAAAGTGGGGTTTGATGTTCAGCATCGTTCAACCCAGTCTTCTCTCGGACATCTTTTGACCAAGGTGAAGCATCTTTGTCACTTAATGGGACACTTGTGGAGCTCAGTCAGCATAATTCACTGAGGTTGACGGCAGCGCTTCTTAAAGGAATCCAGGAGGCTCTGCTGGAGTTAGGAGTTGCCCAGTGGTATTACAATGAGAGGAGGGGGCTGAGTTTCCTCAGCTGACTGTTCTCATGAACACTGAAGAACTGCAGTGGGAGGTTGCTGTCCCTCAGTACTCCTTGTCTGTGCTAGTCAGCTCTAGTCAGCTGTGCAATAAAGCCTTGTATATGGCCTGCATGAAGGTGAGAAACGTTAAGGTTTTGAGGGGCGTTGCGGTGCATCAGTGGCAGGAAGTTTTGTTTGAACTGTTCAGGTGAAGAGTTTTTAACAAGCAGAGAACAGGAGGTTTGCAGTGGAGGTTAGTTCATGCTGCCCTGCCGACAAACTGTTTCTTGACCTGGCTAAGTTCAGACGGAGGGGAGGGCTGTCCTTTTTGTGGGTGATGTGAAACTGCTATGCATGTTTTCTTGCAATGTTCCAGACTAAATAGCGTTTTAGAACCTCTTAAGTTCCTTTGTGGTCAGCTTGGGGTGTTGTTTTTCTGTTGAGACCTTTATTCTAGGACCAATGTGATCAGTATGAAGAAAGACACTTGAAGTTTTAGTTCATTTTCTTTTTCAGGCTAAGTTAGCCATTTGGCTAACCAGGATGGAGGAAACTGAAGGGTGGTGTCCTAGTGGATGTTATGTGCTCATCTGAGTTCAAAAGTTCAAGAATCATCTCTCTGAATGAATGGGGTTTAGTTGGAAACATTTATGGTGTAACTGCTCATGGGCTCAAAATGTGTGTTTTTAATATTTTTTTATTGGTGTGTGTGTATGTGTGTGGATTTTTTTTGGAGTAGACTAGCAGATTTGATAATATTTGCAAACTTTATGTACTTAAGATTTTTCAATAAAGAAGATTGAGAGTTAGTTTCTTTCTTTCTTTCTTCCTTCTACATGAGACAAGTGGCACAAGAGGAGATCTGTATTTTCTCAGACATCTTGTCGCCTCTTGTGTATCCTCTTTACCATCTGGGGAAAGGGACAGAGAATCTATTAAGTACTAAAGTTCCTCTTTCATTGCAGTGAGTGTGTGGCCTTTGTTGTCATCTGATCCAAAACCTACCACAAACAAATCCATCAAATGCAATGTGATAAGAAACATTATGGGAATATGTTCTCCACTCCCGGATCTTAAGAGGGAGATGCTGGGCAGCTGTAACTTCTATAAACATGTTGGTTGTTGCATCAAGAATATGATAAGTTCTTTGATGTACCAGATATTTTCTGAAATACTGGTATAAACATACCTCTCTAATATCTGTGAGTCATGCAATAAAACTGTTGGTTGGGTGGTCAGGAATCTCCCTGTACGAGATATCTGATATTTGATAAATGTTGCAAAAATACTGCTTTCTTTAAATGAACGTACATCATTAAATTATCTTTTTAATATATTTTCCTCTACGAGTCTCTACTGTCACTATTATCCTTTCTGGATATATGTGGCTCATAAAATATTTCCAACAAGTGAGCTTTGAAATTATTGCCATTTGCTGGCTTGTTGTCTTCCTTAATTCTATGTATCACTGCCAATCGGATTGCAGGCTGCAGAGTGAAGTACCAGCACTGATTCCAGTAATGCTTTTGCAGTTTCTAGTGAAAAACACTGAGAAGTCTTATTTTCTTGGATACACAAACTCTCAAATATAATGTCAAATGCCCATGATTGGAGCTGGCAGAACATTACATACTGATTATGTCACTTTCTGACACGATCAGCTTACCTAGACTCGTTCAGTAGTTGTAGCAGAACTCAAAAAAATAAACCCTAGTCCTTTAGATTTTGTTGCACAAATATGCAATAAAAACCTACTTTGTAAATAGAATTGATCTTAAAACAGTTACGGCTGTGGCAGAAAGAATTCACTGCATCCATTGCTTTGAATGTTATTAACTAATTAAAGGACCTTTAGCTGCTAATGCTTTACAGTACTTTAGGCAAGCTGCACACGCTACTAAGCCAGAATCCAATCATTGATAAACACATTGTAAACAATCCTGGTTAAAGCAAATCTGGAACATCAGGAGAAAAGACTCAAAATAATTCCAGGCAACTATTTTAAAGCTAACTGAGTGAATGGAAGAGAGCTTTAATTTCATTGGCCAGCATCACCCTGATTATGTATGCAACCACTCGCTCCATTTTCAGTCTGAAGAAAAAAAAATCTTTAGACTAAAAATGTAACCAAAACCCTCAACTTTCTAAATTCTTTTAGTATCCAAACGTAACCATCACTATTTCCAGAAACACTAATCTGTGCCCCTACCAGCCATTTCCATGGTAGCGACAACTGACAGTGAGCATTTATCTGGACTGATTACCTTTGAGGGAGGTGGTCGACACCTAATCAGACTATAGTTTTGGCGCATATAAGCTCTGTGTTTCACATGAAAATGACTGCGTACAGGAGCGAGCACACGATGTGGGCATGATGCATTAGCCGGTGGTACTGTATGTGTGGGCTTTTAGTTTGACTTTTTGTGATTCAAAATGGAAACAAGGCAGAAACATTGGCTTCCTACAGTATGTGGTCTATATCACTCAGCACATGGGAAATTAGATTTAAACTTCATGTCAGTGTGCAGCTGACACCATGTAAATGCGTGTTTCTACAGGCTAAATGTGTTTTTGCATCATTTTTTCATTTGTTTTTGCATATATTATACCTGTATGTGTGTGGCTGTGCATGCCTGCATTGCGGAGGGTCCGAGCCTCATTTATGTGTGTGTTTGAATGAATGCCTCCCTTCTAAACAATCAAAGAGACACTGTGTGTTGATAAAGCTTTGAAATCAAGCCAAAATAATAGAGAGGGGAGAAAAAGCTTTTAAATAATTTCAACTACGATGGAGACATTAGTCATCCAGACATCAGTGCACATTAAATCTTACTTTGGGTGAGGAGGGCAAAGGAGCCATCGTTCTTTAAAACATTTTCCTGTACAAATGTTATGACAGTCACATCATTCTTCACATATTTCTAATACTGCAATAAGCCTTAAATATTCTGCTTTGTGAAAGATAACCTGCTGGTCTGAGATTCTGATTACGTGCCTACATTTACAACAGCTTTGACCTTTCTTGTTGCAGTGCCTTCTCTGTCTTGCCTGTTTACCTTTGCTATTCCAATCCTTCTCTGTTTTTCACCCTGCTCATCTCGTTCCTCCTCTGCTTTTTCCTTCTGCCTCCTCGGTAAATCACTCCCACATTCTGTTCATCCTTTAGCTGTTTTTTACATCATCTCCAAAGTTTTATTTCTTCGGCTTCCTTTCTGCTACATTCTTACATTTTTTCCTATTCTCCCTACTTTGCTCCTCGAAACTCCAAAAAAGCCTTTTAGAGACAAATGAGGAGATGAAATAGAGAGGAAGGCCGGGATAGGCAGGATGAATGAAGATGAAGCTGAGAATGTAGAAACATGAAGACGAACAGAGAGAAATGAGGTTTGCTAGAGAAGACAGATTTGAAGATAATTTCTCTTGGGATGTAAGGAGGATGAGATTAAAGGTATTAAAGAGATGTTATTGAGAGAGACAAGAAATTCGGCGGATGCAGAAAAAGATATGCAAGAACATAGACATAAAAAGAGCAAAACTCACAAAGACTAAAGGAAAAACAAATGAATCTTTTTGATCCTTCCCAGGCTGTGGCAGCGCTCCCAGTAATCTGAGGACTTGATGGAGAACACTTCATTTGACTGGTGTAATGCTAGCCTCTGTGACCTCCCAAAGCACTTAATGAGGAAATGACCGCCACACTCTGGGTAATTTGTGCCAATTAACTGCTATGGTAACCAGTGATGTAAGGGTATCCGCTGTCCTTTAATCAGGCTGCGGGACTCATCTCAGGTAATACTGAGAAACGTGAGAAATTATGTACTCACGCTGACTCATAAAACCACACACTGAGGCACATTTTTTTGTTAAAGTGGGCATTCTTTAGACAACCTCTGTAGCATATGAATGTATGCCCAGGTCAAAATTTCCAGTTGTCCTGGGTAACAGTGAACCTCTTAAAGATATGTGATGTTTCATGATAACCTGTAAATTTCTTTAAATTTTTGCCAGCACTTCCTGGTTGCAGAAACATCACTGTACTAAATTTCAGTTAGGAAGTTGTGTAGGGATGCCAGTTTATGTTTGGCTTTTCATGTATAGATGTTGGAATGCCTAGAAAACCAGGATCTATGTCACACAGCTGGAATGGTTTACAAACTCCAGTTTGGTTCGTGACACGATTTTGGGGTCATAGTTTTTGGTTCAGTGCACCTTGGTTCTGATATTTTGTGAACACTCCAGAAATACCTCAATACATCAGCATCAGATAATCCAAGATTTACAGCGTTTAAATTATTATTATTAGTCTCAAGTGTCATGCCATGTAGCCATGCAAAAACTGAGACAGTGTGGCATTAGGCACATGGTCTTAGGTTGAGGGAAGGTGAGATCTTTGCACAGTAAAAGTCGGTGACGTTTACATACAGTATACAAAATAGCATAGAAAAAAAACTTTTAGAAACGTTATCGTCATACCTTTACTTATAAATGAAGTCCATGCGCCGCTCCTTTTGAAGAAAAGCATTGATAACTTGTTTGCTAACTGTTTACTGTAGCTTCCTGTCTAATTCTATTCTTCTGCAGCCGAGGAGTAGTAAGAAGAATCCCTGGGATCACCAGCGCCCCCTGCCATGAGGCACGAGAACTGCGTGCCTCACCTAGTGTCTGCAGCAGTTTTATGATCGCTCAGCACAAGAATACGTTACACACATACAGTTGTTGATAATGAAAAACACTGTGCATTATATACACCAGCTAAAATATAGAAATTTAGTTCATATAGTAAAAGTGTTCGAACTTAATAGTGACATACAGAGGGACAGCAATACAGTCTCACTGCATAGCACAGTTAGCATAGTCGTTGCAATCCATGGTGAGGCTCAGCGGGCTGCTGCCTCACCGCTTGCCTCTTCTTAGTATTTAAACAGTAAATGTGAAAATTCAGAAATTTTGAAAAAAAAAATCTAAAAATGGTGAAGTTAAATGAAAAACAACTTTAAAATATAAATCACTGAATAAATATAACCATTTAATTTATTTTTAATTTTATATTTCCATGATGACGTCACTGGTAAAAGTGGAGACGTCGCTGATTTCAAAATGCTTTTCATTTATTTAGCCTAAAAAGGCTTTCCTTTGATTCCTGCTAAGTGCATAGTTACTTAATGTGAAATCATAACTAAAAAAAAATTGATTTCTTTATGTATGTGTGTAGTTTTGCTTTACAGTTATTTAAAATGACAGTTAAAACCTCTTGGAAGAAGCTGCTGCTGTTATCACGGCCTGTTACTGGATCATTGCCTCCTTTTTTTTACTTTCAAAACACGTTCACATGGCACAGGAAGCAACAGGGTTTATAGGAAATGTGGTCTTAATTTTGAGAAACAAAAAATGTTACAAGTAGCACCTTTAATATACTTTATGAGCACCAATTTAACACCATTGTTCTTACACAGTAAAGCCTACCCATGTGGTTTGTAGCTGGAAGGACACCAGCTTCAATCCATGTACTCACTGTGGAAATCTGGCTCAGGAAATAATAAGAAATGCCTTCACTTCTTTATGATATTAAGATGAGAAAGACAGGTAAACTCTAGCAGTGTGCAAAGAAGCTGAATACTCGCTGGAAGACGAGGAGTGCGGTTGTGGGATCTGTTGCACAGAGCTTGAAAAAGAGACTGCATGTTCAGCAACTTTTCCCTGAATAAATAAAGGTTAAAAACAAAGTCAACATCCCAGTGCTTCCACTCCACCCCTGACTCATCTCTGCTGGGGTTAGTTGTCCTTGTCAGCTTGCCTGGTGTCTGTTTGGTGGCATGAAGTGAGACCAGGCGATTCAGCAGGTTTTTTTTTTTTGGGGGGGGGGTTTGCATCCCGTCTGTCTTCCTCCTCGTCTTCCACTCTTGAGCACTCCACATGGTTTTCATTTTCTGTGCAAGCCACAATGACAAAAATCAGTCCATCTAAGGAAGTCCACGATTGCAAGAAATATGTTTTCTCTTCTCTATTTAGGTTGTTTTTTAGTTTTTAATCCACTACTGACAGATATTTAACAGACAACGAAAGAGAGACCCCTAAGGTTTTTCATCTGTGGGTTTATCTCCTCTGTGCTTCTGTCCATTGTGGCAGAGGGGAAGTGGTTTGTGCATTGTGGACCACGGCGGCTACAAACATCAGAGACAGACAGATAATTATACTGTCAGACTGAGGAAATCCTCCCAAAAATGCAGACACACTCACCCTAATCTATTAATTGTTTTTAAGTGATACAATTTGTCTCTGTTTTATTTGATCAAAAACAACATTTTCACTCTGAAATCAAATAAGGACAAACTCTCCGAATCCTTTTAACCCACACTTGACTCCAGTCTTTGTAGTGCTTCACACAGACGTTGGCCAGATCCCAAAAGGCCGGACTTCCCTGGAAGAACTCAGACGCTGAACCGCACTCGTGCTAAACACAAAAAGGATGAGCGCTATCCCTCAGAAGAAATGCCCAAGACAAGCTCCCATGAGACTTTCTGGAGCTCTGCATAAATTATGTGGCTTTTCAGCACATGACAGTCAGCGTTTGACCAGACTGGGTGGCACTATGAGAATAGTTATGAGGAACACTGTAATACTTTATTGCAACCCTCTAGGGACAATTTGATTCACATTGAATCCAGCGGTTATATATCTTCACTGGTTAAATATGCAACTTGTGTTTATTATATTATATAAAGTTGTTTATCATTATGCAAAAGTTGGCATATTATTTAAATCACAGGAAAGTGAGGAAATGTATGAATGAACAATCAGCGATGCTCTAATGTGCCTTTGAGATCAAACCTCACAGCTAACAAGAAGTTGCAGTTTTATTGTTTGTTGCCCAACAAAAGACTCGCCACTGAACTTATAAAATGTGTGCAGCTGTAAAAACGTGAAGTGAGGAACTGCTGACCAAGAATGCTCAGCAAAAAAATTGTTTTCTAGTTTTTACTAGTTATGAATTGATGTTTTAGTTCCACTTAGTTCCAAATGTAACTTTAAATTCTCCAAATTGTTATAAGCACCCAAATACAAAATGAGACACACAGAAGCAAGACATTAATTCATAAAACCATACCACAATAATTTTCTCATATGTTTATGGATTGTTGTTTTGTTATTAAAACTTGACCGTATTACCCCAAACAAAATGAAAAAAAAAAAAGGAATCAGATAGAAGAGGGAAGCATCCTGCAGAGAGCAAAAAGATTA
>VOQJ01014863.1:41305-52181 GCA_015052665.1 Apistogramma diplotaenia
GCTACTCCACACAATTAAATGCTTGCAGTTAGTTGCATGAATCCTTTAATAATTAGAGCAAATGAATTGTATTTTGCATGTTTTGTGTGCTTCTTTTTCTGTGTGTTAAACATGTCAGGCTGAATAAGAAAAGCAGTGTTAATATTGTTATCCTGGCTAAGAGGGTCGGTGACTTGTCTTGTTCAGGTTGTGAAATAAAAATTATTGAAATATCTAATCTCAGCCAACATCTGTGTATCTAACTCTCAGAAATGCAATTTTGTGCCAAACAATACTCAGCCCTCAACAATTGTCTCCTGTCAGCTTGATTCTCCTGGCAGCTTAATCAATCAGCAGTAGGGAGTGGGTGGTTTCAGTCCTCACGGTCAGGCTCGGTTAGTGGACAGAAAAAAGTTTCAGGGTTCAGGCATACTAAAAAAATAGCAGAAGCAAAATAAAAAATAATTAAGGATAAGGGTTTATTGCCCATTTTAGAGTCATAAAACAGTCGGTCAGCCATCTGTAGCCATGTTTTCATATCTCTGCTGGTGGGCAGAAATGTGGAAGTATCTCCTGCCATCTGTCGTCTGATTGGTTCATATGATGGCCTTGTCACACTAGAGTAATGATAGCAGAGTAACCTCCTCGAGAACAGAAAAAAATCTGTGGTAGTTTAGAGATTTTATTAAATACTTTTGCTGAGACATACTGCAGATATTTGCAATGACAAGTGATTATTAAGAGGTTCAGCAACACCCCCAACCTCTCGGTGACCACTGTCACCTTTCTTTGTTGTCTAATTTGTAAATGCAGACAATTTGCCCATAATTGCAATCAATCTGAGTTAGTCTCTGCTGATGAGCACAACACATGCATTTGCAATAGATTTGACTGGTATATACAAGCAAGTTTGCCAGCCCACCATCTCTCTTTGCAGTTAAATTGCCATCCTGCAGGAACTACAGCACCATTTAGGAAGATTTCTGGCTGTACTCTGTAAGAAGTTAATGTGAATTTCTGTGTATGTAGATAGCAGCATATTTGCAGTTTTCATTGATTTATCACAGTTAATCAGCATATTATCAGAAACAGATTGGATGGGGTCAAGATGGAAATTGCATGCAATCACAAATTGGTAGCAGACTGATGGCAGACCGACTCTGTCTTATATTCATTTTATTGTTGTCTTGATGCACCAAAATCACTTTGACTGGCTGTGAGTGGTCATTGCTCATGGTTGCAATAGTTTTGGATTTGCCATGGTCCACACCCACTGTGACTGTAGCATAAGATCAAACAGCCAATCAAAGAGGATAAGATCATTTTAACTGTCTAAACAATTTAATATTATTCAGAGTCCTAACAAGTGACAATGTGCCAGTTACAGTATAAACATCTCCAGTATTTGTTTCAGAACAACTAAAACCATTTGCATTCATTGTGAAGGATAGGCTATGAGGAAATGCTAACCAAGAGCAGCACCTAATATGTGCTGGCATAAGAAACCAGTTATTTTTGCTTATCAGCTGAGCTGCAAATGACAATTTACTGTTTAAATGCTTTATGCAAACAATTATAAACAGATGCAACACTGACTCAGTCCAACTTATTTTTATTTTAACCAGATTTCTGTTCTATTTGTCAGTGAAAAACAGTGAAAAGGAAAAAATAGATAATTTTGTGGCCTGCTTAATTAATTTTTAATGAAACTAATGTAGTTGCATTAAATTATGGTTATTAATATTATTATTAGCTTGCTATGTTTCAGATGTAACTCCAGAATCGAGATGATGTTTACTTGGATTGATATGAGCCTAGTATTTGTTTTTACTCAGACCTTTGTGAAAAAATGATTTAAAACCTCTGATGCAAAATAGAAAAGCAGTCTTTTGTTGGATTGCCAAACATTCTGCATATTTTTGTCATTGTTTGAGGGCAAAAGAATCCATACAAACAAAATCCAACAAGCACCGACAATGGCTCCACTTAAAGTAACCCAACCTCAGTCAAATGAAGACTCACATTGTGCATTATCATCTGTGGTTAGCAGGTTTTTGCCCAACTCGCGTGTTATGCGTGGCTCTGTTGAAGCTTATCTCTTGTATTTATCCAGCGCTGATCCACTGTAGCTCTGCCTGGAAGCTGTTGCCTAGTCAGGAATTCAGGGTTGTGACAAGGTTTACGTTGGCTGAACCGCCTGAAACTAGAGCTCAGCTTTGCAATGCAGTCAAATAAATCATCTAAAGAGAGGGATGGTGCACAGAAAGACAAACAAATAGCTTTCTTACAAAACATTTTTCCAGCAATAGTTTTTTTGGTAAGAGACAGATGGAGAGGAGCAGAGAGAGCGATGCTGTCACAGATCAACAGAAAGCGAAAGGATTTAAAAGTACTAAACACGTGTCAGTCAGGTACTGTCTAAGTTCATTTACAGGAAAGGCCTTCATTGAAGATTGCATTCCTAAGTATCATTATGTGGTCAGCGGCTTTATTCATAGCCCTAAGCTGTATAGCACCAGAAAGACAGCCGGTCTTAACTCTGTTTAAACAGTGGTTGATTTTTCGTAGAATCATCAACTGCTGGGGGTTGGAAGGAAAAACAGGCAAACTGAAAAACAGACAAAGAAACTGAGAGAATAGAGGGGAACCGGAGAGAATCTGAGATGCTGATGTGGCTTCACAAAAAAACGTCTCACTGAACTATTTTATGTGTCCATCATAAAACAAGAGAAAAAAAGAAGATAGATTAAAGAGGGACTGGAGAAGAATATGAGAAGATATCAGCAAGAAGAAAACCTGAGGTGAAGGCTGACACTGAGTAAGTTTTGTGATTAAAGCAGCACAATGAGAGGCTTATTGGAACAAACTGCTTCTCTCTTTTCCACTCAGATTCAGCATGAAAAAGTCTGCTCCCTCCCTCCTTCTCTGCCTTTACTCGACAGTTGTTGTCAACATGTTCATATTACCAAGTTGTGACTATTAATGGTGAAGCTGCTCAAGAGCAAATAGAACAAGACTGTGTTTTACCACTCGGGTTCAGATGTTTGTGCGCTAACTTGTTTTGCTAGCTTTGTTACCAAAGAACCATAATCGCTGCGGCATCACCGTGAATCGACAGCACAGGAGGCTGGGATGCATGGTTGGGCATACAAAGCAAGGGAGGTTTGACCCCACTGCCCCGCTTTCCAGATGTTGCTCGGCTAAAGCTTCTAACCCTCCTGGTTGTAGCAAAACACTGGGTTTAAATATGGAAAAAAATGCAAATGCAAAGAGCTTGGTATTGGTTTCAGTTCCTTTAGGTCAACAAACAGATGCAGACAGAAACTAAACCAAAACACTTCAGGGATGCGTGTTATCAATCATCTTCCTTCATGGCATGAAAAGCTGCTTCTTACTACAATAAACCACTCATATGCACACATCTTTCCCTCTCCTCTGCCACTGCTAATGACACCACAATTCTATTCATTTTCTTTTAGAACACATTTACTAATTGCATTTGCAAGTCTAGAACCTAGAAATGCCACATTAGTATAAACAATCTGACATTAACAACAGTCCCACAAAACGATGGGTTAATCATTATACTGGAAAAAATGTTAATAGGCCTACTTTAATTACTGGCTCGCTAGCTAGCATAGAAGGCTAGCTATCTTAACAGGGCCCTGGCTGCAGGCAAGGGGGCACCACCACACCTCAACTCTATTCCAGAACTCCACAGGAAGTTGGTCTTCTGAGTTTGTTCCCTAACCCTGAGAAACGGACATAAAAGGAGGTAAAAGACCTGAAAATGTAAATTAACAAACCGTAAGAAGCACACGAAAACCCACTTCTGGCATAAAGGTCATGTGACTTCCTGTATAGAACAACAACTTCCTGTGGAGCTCCGGCATAAGAGTTGAGGTATGGTGGCGCCCTCTTGCCTGCAGCCAGGTACTGTTGTCTGACTCTGACTCCCAGCCACCTGCGCTCGAATTAGTCACGTCATGCTGGTGGAAGTTACCGAATTCTGTCCCCCACAGTTAAGTTTAGAACATTTAGTGATTTTAGCATCATATTTAAACAGTTTGGTAAACAGAGTCATGCACACTGTGGAGTGGAGTTCCCCTAGGAAGGTCTTTTCTCTTCTACTGTCACTGCAAACTCTGCTCATTGCCTCTATTGAAATCTCATGTTTATCAGCCCTTGGGGGAAACCCACGGGCCTCGAGCACTAGACAGCTGCCTTGCTTGCTGGCAAGCTGCACCTCTGACTGAGAGAAATGCTTTTGTATTGAAATCGAGTGATGTGAGGCTACATTTAGTTTTGTATATTCTTTTCTGATGTTTCCTATTACCACCTGTCTGACGCACAAACTGTGCCAGATCAGTAGCAGCAGAATAATAACCATGTTCCTCTGCTGTTCATTCATTTATTGTTTTTTTTTTTCATCTCATGTGTACAGAGCTCATTCAGTAACTTAAATAAACTTTTCACTAACAAATATATTCATCTAAAATGAAACATTCTAAATTATTTTTTAGCCTTCCTGTAATATTTATTTTGAAATTAAATACAATTAATTACATCTACATAACTATATTACCAGAAAATGATACTTTAAACTTTTTTTTTCCATCCAGGAGCTTATAAAAAGACAACACAGTGGTAGGGTTGTTAGCACTGTTGCCCCAAAAGAAGGTTCTAGATTGGTTCTGGTGTTTTTCTGGTCTTTGGTTTGGTGCCACAGTCCAAAGGTATGTAAGTTCTTGACTGGCTCTATGTCCAGGTTGGACTCCTTACCCAATGTACCTGTGAGCTGGTGTTTTCATTAAAAGGTGGACAGAACAAAATACTGAAATACTGTTATTTTTTGTAATGCACAAGAAATTGCTAAGAAAGAAGGTGCACTTTAAGTCAAGCCCTGAGGCTGTGTAGTTCTGTCCAGTTACATTTCAACTGTATTTAAACAAACGTTGATTTTCTAGGAAACCTCCACTGATGAGGGTCTGGGGAAACAAAGATGGACAGCCTGACTACTCCCAAACATGATTCACTCCACACACAATTTGGAGGTGATCTGACTGTCTGATACTGATATAATCCAGCCACAATGTGTTTTGGCCCATTTTAGATAAAGCAAGAAGTGGAAAGAATAATGTGGTCACATCATTAAACAGAGCTAACTAAAAGACTATACACATTCTTAGGACATGTCTATGAAACTTACAGTACCGGCCCCTAACTTGAAAATCACAGTTGCTAAAGCTACTTTATTATTTTCTAAATATCACAGTCTAGATTGTTGTTTCAGAAAATAATTGAACTTGGCTTTAACATGTTACAATTGTTTTGTTTTTTTTTAGGTTAAATGTACATTTTTCCTCTGTTCAACTGCAGAGAATAAAGATAATAGTTTCTTGATTAATGTGAATACATGAGCGTTATGTCTGAGACTAAATTTGCAATTACAGACTCACAGAAATACTGGTCTCCCACCACAAATGCACTTCCTCTCTGTCTTTTGTTCTCTCCTTCTCACCATAACATGTCCAGTTTTTTCCTGCTCATTTTTGTCCGTCCTTTTTGTTCTTTGAATATGAAGAAGCATTAACAACATTAACAATGCAACACTGACATGTGCAGTCAGGGGAGGTATCATGGAACTAAAAAAATGAAAAAATAAATTAAATGTTTATATTTATTCTGTGATTTGTATTTTAAAGTTCTTTTCCATTTAACTTCACCATTTTTAGATTTTTTTTTTTCAAAATCACTGAATTTTCACATTTACCGTTCAAATACTAAGAAGAGATGAACGGTGAGGCAGCAGCCCGCTGGGCCTCACCGTGAATTGTGTAATGACTATGTTAACTGTGCTGCATGCTATGCAGTGAGACCGTATTGCTGTCTCACTGCAGCACTTGTCACTATTAAGTTCAAACACTTTTAATATATGAACTAAATTTCTATGTTTTTCCTGGTGTATATAATGCACAGTGTTTTTAATCAACAACTGTATGTGTGTAATGTATTCTCGTGCTGAGCGATCATAAAACTGCTGCAGAGACACTAGGTGAGGCACACAGTTCTCGTGCATCATGGCAGGGGGCGCTGGTGATCCCAGGGATTCTTCTTACGACTCCCCGGCTGCAGAATAGTAGAATTAGACAGCAAGCTACAGTAAACAGTTAGCAAACAAGTTATCGATGCTTTTCTTCAAAAGGAGCGGCGCATGGACTTCATTTATAAGTAAAGGTATGAAGATAATAACGTTTGTTTCTATGTTCGTTTGTGTAAAGAATGCTGATATGAAATTTTAAACAAAACGTATTAATATGTTGCCAATCAAATGGTGAATAAGCTGCTCTGTAGGGTTCATATCTTTGTAAATCTGACGTCAGTGCCTCACCATCCACGAACCTCACCGCATGTCACTGCTGACACACATTTACAAACATACATTTCCTCACTGGACACTTTATTAGGTACACTTCTCTAGTACCAAGCATGACACATTCATTATGTGACTCTCATATCACCACATCACAAAGGTGCTCTATTGGCTTGAGATCTGGTGACTGTGGAGGCCGTTTGAGTACAGTGAACTCACTGTCAACTTCAAGAAGTTTGAGGTGACCTGAACTTTGTGACATGGCATGTAGAATCCTCAGCTGGCACAAAGGTGGCCAAAGTGTGCTAAGAAAATATTGCTGCACCATTACACCAGCAGCAGCAGCAGCAGCAGTCTGAGCTGTTGATACAAAGATGGATCCATGCTTTCATGTTGTTTATGTCAAATCTGACCTTTTCATCTGAATGTCACAGCAGGACCAGAGACTCATGAGAAGCAGCGCTGTTCCAATCATCTTTCAATTTTGGTGACCCTGTGTGAATTGTAGCTGTAATTCCCTGTTCTTTCCTGCTGCATTGTGGGCTTGTGCTACTGTAGCTGTAAGTGCTGCACATTCAGAGATGCTTTTTTTTCCCACACACCTTGGTTGTAACAAGTGGTTATTTGAGTCGATGCTACTTTTCTATGAGCTTAAAGGAGTTTGACCATTGTCCTCTGACCTGTGGCATCAGCAAGGCATTTTCACCCATGGAGCTGCCACTTACTGGATACTTTTTTTTTCAGACCATTTTCTATAAAATCTAGAGATGATTGTGTGAGAAAATCCAAGGAGATCAAGAGTTTCTGAAATATTCGGACCCACCCATCTATTCAATTTCAGTTCAATTCAATTTTATTTATACAGCGCCAAATCACAACAGTCGCGTCAAGGCGCTTTTTATTGTAAGGTAAAGACCCTACAATAATTACAGAGAAAACACAACAGTCAAAACAAACCCCTATGAGCAAACACTTGGTGACAGTGGGAAGGAAAAACTCCCTTTTAACAGGAAAAAACCTCCAGCAAAAACTGCAATGACTGAAACAAATGTTAGTGAAACACATATAAATCTTTGTTGTTTGTTGTAGTAACAGTTGGAAGTAATGCCACTGTGTCAAAACTGTGAAAGTTTTACATATCTCACTACACTGAAAAATCATTGTGATAAGTAGTTACTGCTGAGTTGTACTGAGTCTGCATGTGTGAATTCATTCATGGCTTTCTTTTTTTTCTTTGTTTATTTTTAATTGGTACCAACAGACCGTCCAAAGCAGAAAAGAACATTCTACTCAATTAAATGTCATTACATGTGTGTAACTAATAAAAGTTAATAGAAAGTGTGATTACCTCCGTGTGCAACAGGACTCCGACTGTGGTTGGAGTCTGACTGAGCTGTAAACTCCATTCAAGGTCATGCTTTGCAGGCAGTGTTTTGGTGGAATCTGAATGTGGGTTGAGAGTCTGTGTAGCGACTAAAAACACAATTTATTTGGAATTGCTGATTTTTTCCTCTGAGAAACTGGCTGATCAATTAATCAAACAAATTAGTTTTTTCTGGATCATGGATTGCTTTGGTTCTTGGCTGACACAATGATCACACAATCCCGAGCCTCGCTAATAGCAATTTTCTTCACTTTACTGCCTCAAAACTCTCTTTGCTAAGTCTGACATTACTGCGCCTGAAATGCCAAGTTTTCCCCCATTATGCTCATAGAGTGTAATATAAAAACTGCGCTGTACATCTGGGTAAATGCTGCATCAATAAGAGCGAGAGCCATCTAGGCTTACGTGTTATTACTGGTGTAAAAATATTGTAAGTTCAGTGAAGAAAGTTCAAGTAGGTGAAGGGGGAAAAAAATCACTTTATTCCACAAGTGTTGCATTAAATTCACTGTGTAACTCTGGGTGGAAATGAGGCTTACAAGAGCTTCGGCCTCTGCTGTCACAGGAGACTACCATGGAGCCGGAGTGCATTTAATCTTTCTTTTTTTTCCTCTTTTTCTGCTTTCTTTTCACGCCATTTCTCCTCCTAACTCAAACCATTCCACCTTGGCTGCTGGCTACCAGAGAACAGAGGTCGTTAATTGTGCTCTATTACTATAGGTACTCACTGCAGACGTACATGCACAGATGGAAGAATGGGGGGCGCACACAAGTGAAAAAGTGCATGTAGGCATATACACTGATACCCACTCAGGCACCCCGACACACGCAAACACAAGCAGAGTGATAGTAAATGAAATACTAAGTGTTGGGTATCCAGGAGTGAAAGCAGGAAGAAGGTCTTAAAACTCAGCTCTCCTGAGCATCCTAAAATTCTTTTATTGACTTTAATTCTGTGTTTGTCTGTGTGAGAACAGGAAAATATGCATATATAAATATTTTTTTCCTGTGCAGCGTGTTCTGGCATCGCTGTGTGCCCGTGGCAGCGTTTAGTTGTAAAATATGTACCAGAAGGGCTTGGTATTGTTTGAGAGCTAAACAAAATGTTTCCCCTAGGATCTCATGGTACTGAGTGAAGAGGCTGGAAGTGCAGCTAAATTACAGAGAACACTAGACAGGCCTCATCCTGGAGTGTAAAATTATTCTGAAAACAAATGATGTAGCAACATTTTGCGTATTATGAAACCGCAAGCTTATGGCTGCAGCCTCAAGCAACGAGCCTACAGTTCATTCATTAGAATATGAGGGAAAGCTTTTCCTGCATGAAGCCGCGCTCACATTTTTATTGCAAAAAAACAAAAAAAAACAACCTTGTTTGTTTCTCCCAAACAAGAGCAACACACATTTCTGAGCAGTACTCGAAGGCAAGCTGATCATTATCTACGTTAAATTTCCTCGCACACGGACGCCGCAGTGTGCTTCACATTTTCACAGATTTGCAGTTTCACACTTGCAAACCCAGGAGACTAAAATACTGTCGCTTCATCCCACACAAAGCGAGGGTTTCAGCCATCACGGGGGAGCCGGCGGATTAGGGAGACCGGTAATGCGCCACATCTGAGCGAGGGCTGCTGGGTAGTCCCAGTAGGTGTTTTGTTGATTATGATCTGACACTCTTGTCAGCTGCTAACTAGAAGCATACCTGACATAGAGGAGGCACTTCAACCGCTAACTCCTGATTAGAGACATGCTTGTGTTCTGAATGACGTCCAATCATAAAAACCATGTAAGAGTGAAAAAAAAAAAAGCAGCTAAGTAAACAACAGTTTACAGAAATACTTTTCTTTTCTTTTACGTCATTAGATGAAAGTAAAAAAATTAGAAAAACCACATCGATTTATGTGTTACATTTATGCAGCTGAACTGAGGCAACATCTGGATTCTCTCTTACAATCACTGTGAATTTGGAGATCTGATCATAAAAACATATTTCGACATCCCGCTCGCTCTCATTATTTTATTCTTCCCCCCGTGGTTGTATTTAATTAAAAGTCCTGCCACACTGCTTCATCCCACACGTCTGCTTGTTTACATTTTATGTCCTGCACGATGTCTGTAAACATTACTCTTTGTTTTTTTATATGCAAGAGAAAGCAAATGTCTGCTATCACCTCCATGCAGCCGCTGTGATAACACATTTCTCCAGAGTTTATTTGCAAGAATATGAGTTGTGTTAACTTTTTTTAACACACACTTTTCATTATGCACGAGGAAGAATAATATGTTCCTGCCCAGCAGTTTGTGCCTCACATGAAACAAGGAAATAATAAGTTTTTGTTTACACTGTTTTTCAACCATTTCCCACAGCATTTCAAGGCTCTGTAGAAAGCATCCCTATCTTTACTTCAATCTCACTTTTTTTTTTTAAATATACTCACACAGACCATGGAGACATTGTATTGAAAAACAAATATTTGCATGTTTTGTTCATTTCAGATTGAGAATCACCAGTTGCAGATTAGCAGCGCCGATCTGAGGGGCTTTTTTTTCTCTTTGAATTGCAATGCAGGGGCACTAAAGGAGCATTTCTTCATTTGGAAACTATGCTAATCTATGCTAACCAGGCAGCCTTTGCAAGACGAGGTTCTGATTTCTGGAAGGTTTTTTCATTAAACACATGATAAAGCGATTCTTACCATTTCTTTGCATCTTAAAACTTGATTAAAATTCAACAAACCATAGGTGGCGCGGGCTTGCCTCATCTGTTTCGCCTATTTGCTTTTTTGTCTGTGTTAGAGTGAGTCCCTTCTGGCATTACTTTTGTCATATGTAATATAATGGGGCTTAATGCTATCCTCTGAGTGTAGCACTTGGATTAACCTTTAACAGCCTGATGAACACAAAAACTATACAGTATATTACAGTTTTTCAGGAATAAAAAGCATTTGTAGATTTATATGAAAAAGATTTTAAAATAAATATCTAATTGTATCTTGTTTGAACAGATCAAACAAAAGGCAACTGCAATAGTCTCTTTTTTTTTTTTTGCTAATAAATACCTGAGAACTTACACAGACATCTGTAACCAAAACCACACGACAGCTCACAGGTAGGTAAATATCCACTGCTGGGGGGGTTAC
>VOQJ01014865.1:12558-24982 GCA_015052665.1 Apistogramma diplotaenia
GCCCCCAGAGTTCTCCGGAGAAACACAAACCAACCCCCCCCCCCACCCCCCCAGGAGCAAGCCCTTTGCAACAGTGGGAAGGAAAAACTACATTTTAATCAGAGGTGGCAAAAGTACTCACATCATGTACTTAAGTTTCTTATTATGTCTTTTGAGTTTATCTCATGTATTTGTGCCTGTGTGTCTGTTTAGTCTCCGGTGTTAAGTCTGCATGTGTTTCATGGTTTGTCACTTCCTGTGTTATTTTGACAGTCTCGTGCTCCTTGTGCTTTGTGTTTAGTTTTGCTTCCTGTGGTATTGGTTTCATTAGAGTCACCTGTGTTCCCTGCTGTGTCCACTTGTCCTGATGACCTCATATGTCTATTTAAGCCCTCAGTTTCTCTCTGTTCTTTGTTGTGTTGTCATCTATGTTACCTTCCAGCTGTGTGTGTGTTCATTTCCCCAGTCTAGTTTTGCCTTTTCTCCCAGGTTTGGTGTCACCTTTTGTTTCAGCCCGGTCGAGATTTTGTTTGGCTTTTTGTTTTCTTAGCATTCCCTTAATAAATAGCTTTAAGTTTCTATCTGAGTTCTTGTCCTGCACTTGGGTCCTTCCCTCGCCACACAGCCCAAATTGTAACACTATTTGATAGATAAGATTCAAACCACTGCAGTGCATTTCAACAATTTATTCTTATCTCGGTATTAAAATATTGTGATCAACAATATCAAACACTGCACTGAGTTCAGGACTAATTCAGAGATGAGTCCACACTGTCAGAGATCATAAGGTCATTCATAACTTTCACTGGTGCTGCTGTTTCCATGCTATGGTGCACTCTAAATCCTGACTGAAACGCCTCAAACAGACCACTCCTCTGCAAACGATCAGTTAGCTGTTTGACAGCTATTCTTTCAAGAATTTTTGATATAAGAGGAAGCTTGGAGACTGGTGTATAATTAGCTAAGGCAGCAGGATCAAGTATAGATTATGTGTATGTATAGTTAGGAAGGCTATATTTAAACACACCCTTCATTTGTCCTCATTTGTGTTTGTGCCAGGCTGTGAAGCAGGATCTGAGTGAGATATTTTCAGTGTGTGAGAGCTTTTCCACTGAGTTGGAGGAGCAGAGCAAGAAGCTCCTGGAGAAAGTAGAGCAAGCCAGCTGTCGTCTGAATGGCCTCAGTGAAGATGAGTTTCAGAGTAAGTATCTGAATGGAATATCGGGTTAACATAAAGGAAGCATCTTCATCATCTCCTCGAGGTTACAGTGATTAGGTTTGGTGTTTTAAAGGCATTTTGGCTCAGAATGCGGGCATGGTCTTGGATCCTGGTTTGGTGCAGTGAGCTGGAGCAGTGGAGCCTTCAAAAAGATGATGCTTTGACTTAATTGAAACTAGTTGCACTGCACTCATTGGTGATAATTGTGTTGAACACAGATGGGAAGATATTTTTAATATCATAGTTGAGAAAATATATATTTTTATTAAACAATAGCACCCAGGATTACACAAATGGCTTTATACCCTTGCCTTATCTGGGCGTAATAGTGCCAGTTTTCTCAGACGATATCCTTTAAATTAAAATCCAGATAACCAGTTAATCTTCTCAAGGCTTCCATATTGAAATATGACTGTTTTTGTTATTGTTTCCAATGCTTTACTTTACTTTATTTCATTTAGCAGACGCTTTTATCCAAAGCGACTTACAATGATAGTGCGGTAAAACATTTAAATTACAACATTAAGAACATTAAATATAAAAACATTAAAAACAATGCAACAAAATAAAAATGTCTACACACATCAAAAGTTGTTGTATTGGCTACTGCAGGTGTTCTCTAAAGAGCTCAGTTTTTAAGAGTGCTGTTTAATCACGGAGACAAAGTTGTGTCCTCTCACAGTTCATTTCATATTCACTGTCTCAGCCCGACGTGTGCGGATGCAACCGTTTGCTGCAACCGTGTGTGTAGGTGTGTGTGCTGGGATTAAACACTTGGCCTGGATTCAAAGATTTACAGATGACCGTTGCTCCGGAGTTGATTGTTAAACACACAGCCTTTCATTTACATTACTTAAAATAGGTGTTGGAGACTCCACTGCTAAATCTGTTCCAGTGGTAAATGCAGTGCAGAAGCAGTTAGATGAGCTTTTACAATCATGATAAAAAAAAAATTCTAAGGTTTTGCATATCAAGGCATAATGAAAACAACATGGTTTCCTGGTTGTGCACAATCAGGTGTGTCTAACACAATGCAGAGGAGAAAAAGGTATCACCAATGATCTTAGAGATGCAAATGTTGCTGGCCATCAATATAAAAAGGGTAAAAAGGCCACTTTCAAACAATCTGAAGTCCATCATTCTACAGGGAGAATACTCAACAGTTGCCAAAGTGGACGTCCCAGCAAATTCACCCTATGGTTAAACTGCAAAAAACCCCAAGCATTACATCTCATCTCACCTTTGGCGAAACCCAAACACACACATCAGCACAAACCCCTCACACCAACTGTCAAACATGGTGGTGGAGGGGTGATGATTTGGGCTTGTTCTGCAGCCGCAGGACCGGGGTGCCAGCAGTCACTGAGTCGAGCACGATCTTCTCTGTACATCAAAATATTCTAGAGTCAAATGTGAAGCCATCTGTTCAACAGATGAATCTTGGCTGAAGCTGGATCGTGCAAATGATCCAAAGCACTGCATCAAATCTACAACACAATGACTGAAAAACACTCAGCATGTTGCAGTGACCAGTCACAGTCCAAACCTCAACCTGACTGAAATGCTGTGAAAGGACCTTAAGAGAGGTGTGCATAAACAAATGCCCACAAACCTAAAAGTCACCCAAAAGTGATTCTAGAAGCTATTGGATCATGGGGTCTACTTAGTTTTTTTTTATGCACTGATTTTGCATTTTGCCGTCATTTTTATTAAATAAATAATAACACGGTGTAATACTGGTGTTGTATATGCTGCTACAAAGAGAACTGCACGATGTTAAATATTTGTGTGAAACGCTGAACCTCAGTTATGACAGAAGAATGTTTACTGACTGGGCTTTTCCTCTCCGTGTCCAGATTTGCAGGCTCGAGTTGCAGCCCTGGAGCGCTCTCTGGAGGAAGAAAGGGAGAACTGCAGGACAGAGAGGCGGAAGAGGAAAGAACTTCATAACATGCTGGTGGTAGGGGGAGATGCTTTTCTGACAGCTAGAAACAACTAACAGCTGTTAGATCACTGAATAAAAAGAAAGAGCTTTATTGCATCATTTAATCTCTGATGTTTGCTTTGCTACAGGAGCTCAGAGGGAACATTAGGGTTCACTGTAGGGTGCGTCCAGTTCTTCCCTTTGACCACACTGAGTCCTCCACTTCTGGATCAGGGTGGGTCGACACACAATGCAACATGAATGCACATATTAAAAATGAGAAAAGTTGAGATCACCCTGTGTTTTCCCTGTCAGGTCGTCAGAGGAAGTAATCCACGCCATCAGTGATGTGAGTTTTGCCGACTCTTACAAATGAGTTTGCTTTATTGCTGCATACCTGCTTCTGTATCCTCACTTTAACCCCTCCCCTTATTTCAGGACACCGTGATGGTGAATTGCATGAAGGCGGGGATGCTGGTGCAAAATAAAATGTTTGAGTTTGAGAGGTAAAACAAAGTGTGGACATCTGGATGTTAGAGGACAGCATTTTTTATTTTTTTTAATCGTTAGTGACTGTGGCGATGTGCACTCCTTTCAGGGTGCATGGACCAGAAGATTCCCAGGATGTTGTGTTTGAAGAAGTCAAGTCACTTCTCACATCTCTGCTGGATGGGTGAGCATGAAACAATGCGAGAAAAAGAGCACTATACCAAGTCAGATGTTTTCATTGAATTCTCTGGTGCATGGAACAAACTGAGCAGCATAATATGACTGCACGCTTTCAGCATTAATTGAATGTTGACTTCCTTTCCTGCCTTTCAGCTATAATGTGTGTATCATGGCATATGGGCAAACAGGCAGTGGAAAGACTCACACCATGATGGGATCCCAGCTCCTGGATGAGCTCACAGGGACGCAGCAGGAGGCACAGCAGGGTATTATCCCTAAGGCTGCTGCTGAGCTCTTTCGGTGAGGGGGGAAAAAGGGCCGGTTTATTTGTGTGTTTCTCAAAATGTCCGGCATCTAACAATAAAAAAAAAAAAATTGTTTACAAAGACTGTTTAGTTGTTTGATCCAGCAGAAAACACAATTTCTACACTGCCCCCCTTCTGTTACCATGTGATGCCCAGGCTGATCTCTGAGAAGCCAGCAGAAAGCCACGCAGTAGAAGTGTCCGTTTTGGAGGTGTACAACAACGAGGTGTTTGACCTGCTGGCCAGAGATGACAGGAATGCCGCTGGGCAGCGCCGGGACGTCATCACCACTGCCGCCGGTGCCAGCCAGGTTCCCTCCCTCACATACGAGTGAGTAGAGCCAGAGCTGAGGTGTCCTATATACTGTAAGTGCAATTGCACTGCTAGTTTTGTGACCATGGACTTTGTTTTTCGAGGCCCAAGATCAATGTACCAGCCGTGTAATGTTGAAAGAGGGTATTTGTACTGTTGGGCCCACATGGAATTACCAGTTGTCCTCCTCTGTTTTTCCAGGCGTTATTTATTTAATTTCATGATTACACGGACAGGAATTCTGCTCTCGGCCACGTTTCTGGTTGTGGTGGGCAGAGGAAAGAAGCTCAGCCCACTCTATGCTATTTGCTCTGAACTAATCTACAAACACAAGCTGGCGAAGCTTTAAAAAGACAAGGAGCCAGAAATTCTGCTCTGAATTGAATAATGGTGAAAATGGAGCTTAAGGAAAGCAAACGTGAAAGAGTCCTGATGTTGCTCCCGACTGTTTGAAAAGCTTTTAGCCTTCGAAACGTCATATGGCTGTAAAACAACTTACTGTTTTTTTCAGCTGCAGATTTGGCGAAAAGTAAATAATTCGATCCCGAGTGCTCTATTAACTATTTTATTTATTGGCTACATGGATTTCTGTCTAAAATGAGTGATGCTCTAATAGCAGGAGACACATTGTGCAGGTAAAGAACATCTTAAGGTCAGCCAGAAAGCTTCGGTGCCTCACAGCAGGTTGCCTCGTCCAGCCAAACAAACCCACATTTTCATTTTTCCCATTAAAGTTGTATTTCATCTAATCACACCTTCAGGCTGTTGTTTGTGTTTGTGAGGTCATTATTTAAATGGGACATAGTGATTTGCTCCCTTTCTGGGTTTTTTTTTAGGTTAATTACATTTTTTTTTTTTTGCATATTTCTCACACTTGGGTGTTTCACATCATCAAACAAATTTTAATATTAGACAAAGTTAACCTGAATAACTACAGTGCAGTTTTTAATAATGGTAATGTCATTTATAATTTCCAAACCTGCTTGGCCCCGTGTGAAAAAGTAACTGCCCTCTAAACCGGCTGTGCCGTCCTTGGCAGCAGTAACTGCACTCAAGTGTTTGTGCTAACTGGCGGTGACTCTTTGACATCACTGTGGAGGTATCTGGCCCACTGCAGAATCATCATCACAGTGAGGGGGGGGTTCCAGCATGAATGGCCTGTTAAAGGTCATGCCAAAGCATCTCAATCTGATTTGAGTCCAGATTTGGAGTAGGCTGCTCCAAAGCCTTCATTCTGTTTTTGCTTTGAGCCACTTAACTGTGGCAAGTGAGGCCTCCAGTTCTTTAGATGTTGATCTGGGTTCTTTGGTCACCTCTTGGGTGAGTCACTGATGCGCTCTCGGAGTAATCTTGGTAGGCCGGCCACTCCTGGGAAGTGTTTTTTTTTTTTTTTTTTTTTTTTTTTTTTTAAATTGTGCTATGATGTGTTGCTTTTTGACATCCTTTAGCCTGCTTCACTTTGTCAGACAGGTTCTATTTAAGTGATTTCCTGATTAAGCAGGTCTGGCAGTGATCAGGCCTGGGTGTGGCTACTGAAATTGAACTCAATTAATAAATTTTTGATTTAGCAAGCATTACTTTGTCCCACAGGGCCAGGTGGGTTTGGAAAGCTTTTTTTCCTCTTAAATGAAGTCATAATTTCTCAGGATATCTGAAATATGTAAAAGTGACAAATGTGCAAAAAATAAAAGGAAGAAATCAGGAAAGGAGAAAATACTTTTTCACAGCACTATATATAGTATACGGTTCTTCAAATGTGTGTGTGCTACAGACAAGCTGCTAATTCTACAATGTGAATGCGTCACACACAATCCAGCAGTACAGCAGATCTGTTTAATCACCACACTGCCATCTGCACAGTGTTGTTGCCTCCCTTTGTTCACAAGAAATAAACAGATCTAAATCATCTTTTATTCCTCGAGAGATCAAATTTTCGAAACACTGGCAACGCACAGCTTGCTGCAGCACAGCTGAGGGCGGCGTGCTCTTCTTTTGCCAAGGACCGGCTCATTTCAATGCAAGAATTCTTATGCTAAGTATGACAACAACCATCTGTCCATCAATTTTCTCACCTGATTATTGAGGCACAGGGAGAACACACAAGAGGATCCAGGATCCTTCTTTTCAGGCTTTAAGGCAGCAGCGTTAACAACCAGATCACTGCACCTTTGACCTTTGAAAAGTTGCAATCAGCTCATTTTTTTGAGTTTAAATGAGCTTTTGTGCCAAATTTAAAGTAATTTGCTCACAAGGGACAAAGGAGCCAGATGATGGCACTTTAAAAGAATCAAAGAAGTTTGATTTGATTGCAGATGGCAGTGAAATTAAATATGTTCCTCTTGAAATGAAGCAAAAAAATTTAAACAAGCGGAACCTTCAGGTCACCCGAGTCGATCATGACTTTTAGCTGTGGTTTGCTCTATATTACGTCTTCTAGTGTTCCACAATTTAATTAGCTGGATGGTGAGTGTGACTGATGCATATAATGTGATTTTTCTCTTTGCTGAATTCATAAAATGTGATGTGGTTTTAAAACAGCGCTGTGGTGAAAGTCAAAACGATGAGACAAGGAGGCAAGGAGGAGCTGCAAATTTGGCTGATGATATTTTAAAAGTGTAATTTACACTTCTTTAACTTTCCCTATATGTTTTGCAGGCCTGTGAGTAATGCCGCCGAGGTGATGCAGATTATTAGCAGCGTTCAGAAGCTCAGGGCTCACTGTCCCACCCTTGTCCACACCGACTCATCACGCTCTCACCTCATTGTAACCCTCACGGTTTCCTCCAAGAGCCCCAATGCAGCGGCCCTGGGTGAGCATTCCCGAGAATTCATCGGACATTTGCCGAGTGGCCGTTCACACAGTCCTGCATTTGTAACCCTCTCGCTCTTCCATTCAGCCCGCAGGCTGCAGAGTGCAAAGATGGACATGCGGCACTCCACCCAGAAGGAGTGGTGGAGTCCACGCTGTCGCCGTGCCAACCTCACCACCCGCAACTCATCTGACGAACTCTCTGCAAGTCCCGCGTCCTCTCCTTGTTCGACCCCTTCCCTTTCCCCCTGCCCCTCCCCGAGGAACAGCATCTCAGAGAGTCCGTTCAGGACAAAGCTTCAGCTGGTGGACCTGGCTGGCAGCGAGTGTGCTGGTAGGTGCGCTGTGGTGGAGGATGCTCTTTAAATGGGTTGACATTATTTAAATATTGGTCCCCAAGTGTTTTAAGGTGCAACAGGCAGGGTTTTAACTGGAAAATGAACATATCTCTACATGCCAGCATATGGTTAAGTGAGAGCTTACAAATTAACTGGAGCTAAAATTGAGTTCAAACAATTTTAGGAAAATAGGAAATGGCAATGATTAATCGTAAGGTTGAGCCTCAACATACGAACAAAGCTGGAGATCCAGTTCTCCAAATGATCAAACATAACTCATGGGTGGTCACTGGTCCTGGGTGTGCCAGGTATGTCTGGAGTTTCAGGTGCAGCTCTCTGGGAGTCATCGTGTATAAACCGCAGTCTCTCGGCTCTCTCTGATGTCCTGGGAGCTCTGGCTGAACACAGACCACACGTCCCTTACAGGAACAGCAAACTCACTCATCTGCTGCAGGATGCCCTAGGTGAGTCACACCATTTATTCTGTTTAAGCCCAGTGACTCAGGATTTCCATGGTTGCATCCTCTGGGAAAGATTAATTCAGCTCCACAACAATGTGATCCAGTGTTGGAAAAACCAAAGGAAAGAAACGTGTCTTCAACCTTTTTGTACCTCTCATTTCATCCACCAGGTGGTGATGCCAAGCTGCTAGTGATGCTCTGTGTGTCCCCCACACAGCGCTTCGTCACAGAGTCCCTGCAGTCTCTCGGTTTTGGGACGCGGGCGCGCCAGGTCCAAAAGGAGCCGCCCAGAAGAAAAAATAACAGCCTAAAAGTTAAGTGAGAAAGCAAAGAAAGACCTGCAGCACAGATCCTTTATGAGTCATTATAATAGAAAGAAAGGTGAGGCTGAGGGTTACATAAGGAGCATCTTTCAAGCAACATACATATTTATATGTTTAAGTAGAATTAAATGTCTTAATGTTTTCTGAAACTGCTCATCCTCTGTAATACTGCGTGTGTAGTTCATGATATGCAAACCTAATAACTATAAGACTTTACTTTATTTGTCCACTTTATTAAATTAATTTTAGTCTAAACTGCAGAATTGCTCTTGCTTTGCCTTTTCCCCCCCTCAGCATGTTTATATGTTATATAAATACTGTATGTTTACACAATATTTATGGGAATCACATGCTTTTTGTTTCCATGTTAGAAATCTTTTGGAAGCCTTGATTAAATAAAGATTTGTGTCAGTATTAGAAATAACCAGATGATGTGTGTCTTTTCTTGAGAAAAATGAGATGAAAACATTTTGGTAATTAGCAACCCTATAAACAAACAAACAAACAAACAAAACACGTCATGTAAAGTTTATGGCTGACGCTTTATATACAAATTATGGTGGGTCATTTTTCCACTAAGCTCTCACCTCTGTGTGGGTAATGGGAAGGAATCCACACACACACACACACACAGGTAGGGAGCTATAAAGTTATTAGTCCAATGTGGCGTAATGCATCACTATGATACTAAAATACACACCCTACTGATTATTTGCAAATGCAATTTCTGGTCTTTTGACTGCAGTCTAATGTTGGAAAGACAAATCACACAATTCCCTCCAAAGTGACGCAGTTGGACATCTTCCCAGCTTGAATAGAATAACACACTGTATCTGGTAATTAAATCTCTTTTTCATCAGCTCCCTTTAGTTACACACACACACACACACACAGACTCGCACTTATTAATAAGGCCTCCTCCTACCAGCATGCTGCAAACTGCGATGTGGCGTTCTTGTTTTGATTCTCTAATCCGTGCAGTCCCAAAGCTCGCATATTTTGAGGTACACGTGCAGTGTGCCACCCTGACAACCCTGAAATGCCCAAAATACGTGCTTTTTTTTTTCTTGCTGCAGGCTTAGAGGATGAAGAGTGACAGAAGGAAAAAAATATAAATATGACTGGAAGAAGAGTGAGAAGATAATAAACACAGAAACTGTGGGGGCATTTAGGGAGACAATGGGAATAGATGTATGCATGTACTTTACCATCACTCTTTTTCTGCATGGGAAAAAAAATCATTGAGTTTTTGTAGAGCATTCCAGATGTGGATCATTTGCAAAACTTCTCCTTAGATAAACTCCATGGATTAAGGAAGGTAGACCTCCCCAGTTAGGAAAAAAATGGATCGGTAAGTGTTTGCTGGTCACTGTGAAACTTGCTGCTTTAGTCCCAGTGCAGTCCTAGAGATTGGTCAATGACCCCCTGACAACTACAGGTTGCTAGGATAAACATCTGTACTTTAATCAGCTGCTGAGTGGTTGCTGGAAGTTGCTAGGTGGTCGCAAAAACTCTCCTCATGATTGCTTTAGTCGACAGCACAGTCGATAACACAATAACACATTATTAGGATTTTAGATCTTAACAATTAAATGATTTAGTAGCCGTGATGTTCACAATTAAGAATAAGAATTTGAATACGAAGGGCTAAATAGAAAATCTAAACTAAGAGTCACTTCCTTTCTGCTCCATGGCACTGAACAGGAGTGGCCTCCCCGTCTCATTGCACATCCTGTATGACAATAAAGGCATTCTATTCTGTTGAAAATGGTGCATTTTACTAGGAATATTATGCTCAATTTCCATTTGCAAATTTTCCATCTGATATTTTATGAAATGGCTGGGGGAGGCACCGGGTCCAAAACAACAAAGAATGCAAGAAAATCAGCAGTTGCGGGACCAACATACTGGCCTGTTTATTGCACCGTGAAAACTGCCCGTCGCAGAGCTAACACAGAGAGATAGAACCATTAAACACATATTCACATCGACTCACCAATTAGCCCCGCTAACTGCATGTCTTTGCAACGTGGGAGAAAGCCAGAGTACCCGGAGAGACACGCAAACGCCACAGAGAAAGGCATTGTTCTTTTGTTAATGCTGGGGAAACACCTCAGGCAGTGGTGTGCTTTTATTTTGAAATCGATGTAAAATGATGGTAGAGCGCTTCAGTTAGAGTTTAGCAATCAGCCTTTTGATTTGTGTCACATGAACTGAACATATTTCCTTCAATCCACTTGAACTGGAAATACCTTTTGCTCACAATATTGCAAATTAAATTTTGGTTGGTTTTTTTTTTCCTTTAATGAACAGGTATTTGTACATTCTTTCATTATATTAAAGTATTTGATTCACGTCATAACGTAACAGCAAACCGGTGCCATTGCCCTTAATGAAAGATCCAGTTGCAGGTTAATTTTGCTGGTTTGAGTTTGGGGACCCGCTGCTCGTACTGTTATAATTTTTAATCTGTTTTACACATTGTGAAAACTTGGCTTGTGTGCAACCAATAATCAAATCAAGCTAACTCAGTTTTCCTTTTACACAGAGCAGACAAACTCAACAACAACAACAACAACAACAACAAACCCTGAAACATAACATTAGATTTTTATTAATTCAAGCAAACTGTTACAGTCAACAGTTACATAAGTTACATGGTATACAGTATTGATCTAATCTTTTTTTTTTCCTTTTTCTTTTCAAACCAGGGTTCCCCCCCTGCCCCGCCCCCAAAACATAGAAACAGCGAATTCATACAAGCGCAGGCAAGTAAGTAGTAACAGCACAATACATTCATCAACTCAACGATACGTTTTGTACGAACAATAAGGCAAATAGAAGGAAAAAAAAATGAAAGAAAAAAAAATCGAACAAACGGAAAAGGATGGCAGACATTTTCTTTCAAATGAGCCAAAACAAGGCAGAATGTAAGCTTCTCCTCTGCGCCTCAAACGGCAGTACTACGCCGAGCTCAAGTCCCAAACGAGGTAAGGCTTCCCGTTAGTGAGCGGTTACACGGTAAAAGGGGGATCTGAGGGGAAAAGCTGCCATCCCTGACTACGACTGGTTTGCATCTGGTGTCACTCACGATTCCCCAAAAAACTCAGGTTTCCTCTGTACACTGTATATATATATTTATTTTAAACCAGGAACAATAAGAGAGGCAGGACTTCTGATTTTTTATCTACAGCATCAAATCGCTTCCAGTGTCCATTTCTGCGGCAAAGAGCGTGAGAAAATGAAGGGAGCTCAATATAAACAATGGCTTAGTGTTTTTCTTTGACATTGCCTGATGCCAGCAATAGCAGAAGTGGCTCCTCTGAAGCCGGACAGGCAGAGAAGCTCAATCTCTAGGCGTACATTTCCCTGGGGTAAAGGTTAAATGTAAGTGGATGGATAAGCACACATGTGACCAGAGCAGCCATATGCTTCCCCATCTTCATTTCAACCATACAACAGTTATCACATGACACAGCAACACAATCTTTTGCTTGTCCTTAGTGGTGAAGTCATTCCTGATAACAAAAAAGAAAAAAAAAGGGGGTGGGGGGGGTGGGAGAAGGGGGACAACCCAGCCGGTGGTCAGTGTTGGGTACTACTGGCCTGTTAAAACAAATGTTTCAGCTGTATTAGGTGAATAAAAGATGATTAAAATAAAGCAGCATTCACTCAATGCCATGTTCAGCCACCAGGTGGCAAAACTATATTGGAGAAATAAAGATAGATGCAACATGCCTTCATTTGTTCTTTTCATTGCATTTTTTTTCTCTTTTTAAACATCAAAGTACAGATAAGAAACGAAAACAAGTGGCTCTTCAAAAACGTTATCTTCATGTATAACAATAGTAAACATGAGGGATTTCGTCACAAGAAATCCAGCAGAAAAAAATCTTGTGTGGTAGGTGCAGCAAAGAATGAAGTAGACCCCAAAAAACCCCCCCCAAAAAACAACACACCTACATTTGGAACACTAGAAAGCCCGACAGCGGTGACGTGGAGATCCTCCACTGAACACAAACCACACCGAGACAAAGTTGTGACGAGACGTTTAGAGAGAAAAAGAAAAAGAAAAAGGCTGCAAA
>VOQJ01014875.1:22263-37703 GCA_015052665.1 Apistogramma diplotaenia
AAAAAAAAAAAAAAAAAAAAAAAATAAACCAGTAAAAAAAAAAAAAAAAAAGAAAAGAAAATCACAGAAAAAGAAAAAAAAATACATAAAAGTATATACTAACTGGGCAAATGATGAATACACAACAACATATAAAGATGTTGATTGTTGGATAAGGGTGCTTACCTTGAGATTGTCTCTTAGACCCTAGTTGTGTTGTACTCTGATTCATGTTTGCTCAAAGAGCCAATGAGGCAGAACCTGAAATATCATGGCTCTTTCATTTAATATCAAACTCCTTTTGCATAGAGAGGTCAAAATGCATCATGTGCTACATAACAGCAAAAAAACTTTACATTAGTGCTATCTAAGAGCCTTGCATGCAGGCTTGGTAAATAAAATGAGTTCAGTCAGGAACACTCTGGAAAGAGCACATAGAAAGTGCATGCAGGAAAAATTTGCATTTTTTAAAAAAAGTTTTTCCTCCAAAAAAAAAAGAAAGAAAAAAGTACTCTGATACCTTTTCATAGTGATTTTGTAAACATATACAGTTGCTTTTCAAGCAGTCAATGTACAGAGTAAAATCTTTTGTCTATAGAAAATCTTGTTCATGCCAAAAGTGCTGTGCTACTGGATAGCAATTACAAGATTTTTTTTCTCAATTATCACAGTTAGAAATACAAATGTGTATATTGTAGCAAATTGCATTCATGTCAGTGGATGTCAGGGAATTAGATATCTGAGGCACCGAATCAAGCCCTATTACAGAATTATCATCTGCAAAAATGAGGTCTGCATTTTCTTAAATCTGACAAACCTCAAAGCACAGTAGAGTTTATATTAGGAAAGATATGAATCAACATTCATAAAAAGCTAGCTGGGAGACGTGTTTGACATTTTCAAGGATTAACATGCAAGAATTGATGTATTTGTCATTAGTACTGCAGCCCTTTGAGATTCTCTTTGATGGTAGATAAAGGGGAAATAACAAGGATCAATGCAAAAATAAAGATTATTGTAATATTAAAATAATGAAAGAAAAGAGAAAGCTAAAATAAGAGGAATGCAAAAATAAATGTAAATATCCCACACACATTTCAAGCATCCCCATAGTTAACTCTGGGGTTGCTGCTCTTCCCTGATCAGAAATCTATGGATACTGACCGCTGTACTGCCTTTTCGTGGCGTGAAAGCCGGTGGCTGGTGGTGGGAACTTCTTCCAGGTCGTCGTCCAGGTCGCATCCATTGTCTGCTGCCTCTTGTGAGTAGCTGTGCTTCATGACCAAGATGCTCCTGCGGTTTCCCGTGGCCGGCAACAACGGCCGCACTGCCATGGGAGGCTGTGGAAGGTCTGTGAGCAGAGTGGCAGCCGCTGCGTCACGGCTGCTCAAGTTGCTGCGGCTCCCTCTTCCACTGAGTGACAGCTGGGATATGTGCGCAGAGCCGGGGTTGGAGGAGGAGCCACAGTGGTGATCGTGGACACAGCGCGAGGAGGCACGGCGAAGGGCGTGGTAGTTCTCAAAGTCTTCCGCCAGGTCAACTAAATCTGCCGAGGCCGCCGTGGGTGTGGTGGCACTCCGTAACGTACACAGCTCATAGTGAGGAGGCTCAAAGACCTCCTGGAACATGGTGGGGTCAAAGTCCTCGCGTCGTAAGATGTACTTTTTACGTGGCTGCTTAATCTGAACAATGACAGAGATGATGAGGAGAATGAAGACAATGCAGCAGGTGACGCCAATTATGGTCCCATTAGTGTTGTTCAGGTTGTCCAGAATGTTGGCTTTCCTCTTTTCTGTAGTGTAGGAGACACACAGCAGACCAGAAAAGGCAATGTTTATGAGAATGTGATATAATCCTGAGCAGAGATGTCATGTAAGGCCTATTAAGCTCATCATCAGTTCAGTTCAGTTTCATTTATATAGCACTAAATCCCAACAACAGTCACCTGAAAGTGATCAAGTATTACATTATGACCACCTGGCTAAAAATGTGCTCGTCCCACTTTAGCTACCAAAACAACCCTGGCCTGTCAAGGCATCTGGCACCAAGATGTTAGCAACAGATCCTGTAAGTTGCGAGGTGAGGCCTCCAGTGGACCAGACCTGTCCATCCATCCCACAGATGCTTGATTCAACTGATATTTGGGGAATCTGGAGGCCAAGTTAACACCCTAATTACCTGTTGTGCTCCTCAGAAGAAAAGAAAAAGTGTTTTTTCAGACCAGGTGGTCCAGTTCTGATGCTCACATGCTGATTGTAGGTGTTTTCGGCAGTGAACAGGGGTCAGCATGGGCACCCTGACTGGTCTCCAGCTATGCAGCTCCAAATACACACTGTGAGGGACTGTGTATTCTGACACCTTTCCATCAGAAGCAGCATTAGCCTCTTTGACAGCAGCTCGTCTGCTGGATCAGATCTCACAGACCAGCCTTCGCTCCTCACAGGCCTTGGCTTCCCATGACTGTTGCTAATTCACCACTGATCCTTCCTTGGATCACTTTTGTTGGATACTGATCAATGCAGACTGGGAACACCCACACAAGATCTGCAGGTTTGGAGATCACAATTTGGGCCCAGTAAAACTTGCTCAAATCCTTATGCTTGCCTGTTTTTCCTGCTTCTAATACATCAACTTTGAGGAAAAAATGTTCACTTGCTCCCTAATATATCCCACCCCCTAACAGGTGCTATGCTGAAGAGATAATCAGTGTTATTTACGTCACCTGTCAAAGGTTATAATGATATGCTTGAGCTGTGTATATTTGTAAGGTAAAGATCCTACAATAATATAGAGAAAACGGATAAGAAAGCAGAACTTTGATTACTAAGTGTACTCACAGTTAATTTACCAAGATGAAAACCTCCAGGAAGCAGTAATTATACAGTGTTAACACCAAGAACCTGATTAAACTCGGTTCTAAATGCATCCTGGACAGCACTGATTATATGTTCAAACAACCAACAAGACACACTGTGATTTGATCATTTAACCACTTCACACATTTTTTTCCCACGTATCTTTTTTAAGCCACATATTCACATACATATTCATCTGTGTATTGTTTCCTTTTCATTTTTTCTCATGCTCTTTCACAAATGACTTTGTCCTGCCAATCCCAACAGCTAGCCAGTCATCTGTATTGATTCTCGAAACACTTCGTTTTCTTTGTAAGTCCATTCTAACAAACGCTGCGCTTGATTGTTGACTCGTGGATGAAATAACGGTCCAATAACTTGTCACACAGAGAGAGCAGAAATCTTAAACACTTTGGGGACATGTGACAATGGGCAAAATTAAGTGCTGACTTCCATGAGCTCTCAATCAGATTGACATAAATATCATACAGGATCATAGCTTTAGTATATTTATTACACAGGCCTCTACAAAGCATAGTACACACACACATGCACGAGAGTATAGAGAGCCAATCAGTGGTAAGATCTGTGACATTTAAATGCTGGATGAATTTGTAGCACAGTGCGCTGACTGTCAATGTCAATGGTTACAGTCAGACACGTAAAGGAGAAAGAAATTAAACTTGACATTTTACCGCTAATGAGGACAAATGTGGTTCCAATACACTACCAGCGCAGAGAGAAGGAGGAACTCAGAGTAAGAGTATGAGAGACAAGGTCTCTTCTTGCTGAGTTCTGCACAAATTCAAGCACAGACTTTAGACTGGAAAGGTATCTGGTAGTCTGAGTGAGTAATAGACCATGCAGGATTTACCTAATTGATAAAATTTGTCAGCGGTTCTGCTTAAAGCTTTAGAAAGTACACATTCAGAATATGCAAGTATCTTCTTTGTGTAAATGTTCTATGTGAGGGAGAAGGTATGTGTAAAAGATGCAGTAAGAACACACCTTACTTGTTAAACAGTGTAATAGATATCAAAAACACATCACATAAGCAGGAAATTGCATTATGAATTTCATATATATATTTAGAGTGGAGTGAAAGGTCATGAAAGGTTAATGAAAAACAAATGAACAGGAAATATAATTCAAAGAAAAAACCCAATCCTTACCCCTCTCTGCTAGCTTACTCACTAACATCTAAGACATTGCATTAAGAAAATGGATTCGTTTGAAGGTGGGTTCAAATTTGTGTGAGCAGAACGGGGGTGGGGTGGGGTGGGGTGTGGCATGTAGCAAAAAGCGTCAGGTTTCTCTCTGTGCCACTCTCCATGGTCCTGAAACATTTCAGCCTGTCTTCCTTCTGTATGACGCTGCAACTATGAGTTGGAAGTGTGCTAAGATGTGCTATGAGCTGTCGAAGGGTCAAATAACCACACGTAGCATCTCACCTTTACACTGGTTCTCATCCCAGGGGTAGACACAGTTCTGCATGCCATTACACACAAGTGTGTTATTTATGCACATGTTACTGTGACAGAAGAAGGCATCTGCATCACATGGAGCTGGAAGGGGAGAGAGAGCACAGTGAGCAATTAAGATGTTAGAAAAGCTCATTTATATTATTCAGTTCACAGAAAGTTAAATGTAATTTTTAGTACATTTATCATCTTTAAAAGCAGAAAATCTGAAGGACTCGTACATATGCTACTAGTTAGTGTTCGAAGTACAGCAGAAGAGAAGCTCCAGTGTGGCAGATTTTCAGGAAATATATTTGGATGGCATTACTCAGTTCAAACCTGTTTCCTCTGAACCCATCTGTTCTTCATGAATTTTCATTCACACCCTCCTCTTCAAACATTTGCAGAGACAACTTGTGGGTATGAATGAATTTCTTGTAATGTGTATGTGAGTGTGTGTGTATCTGTGTGTGTGAACTGCATGTGAGTGTGTAGGGTGTCTGGAGAGAAAGCCATGACATTTTACAATCATTTGCACACACACCCAAAACAAACCCTTTCTATTTATACTGGATGTTGTTTATTTGTCCACTGTGACTCCTGCCCTCGCGGTGTGACCTGTCGGAGACTCAACATTCGTGTATTATGTCTCACGACAGTGTGAGGCAGACGAGCCATCCATCAGCAGGGCACAGCTATAAAATCAATGTGCTAATGTCAAAGGCTATTACACACTGTACTTTCATGTGAAAAAGGAAGTTTTCAAAAGCTAAGTACTAAGTAAAACAAGCTACATCTCAGTTACTGTAGCACGTTAAGTGTTAAACTCATAACAGTACATGTAGAAGAAGATTGAACAAGTATGGCTTGGCTTGTCAGGAGAAAGCCTCTTCACAGCTAAGGTTTCCGAAGTTAAATCTGAACAAACCACAAGACTTCTGTAACAAGAGATCAGAGATGTTCAATGCAAAGATCCTCATTTGGTGAAAACCAAACCCGGCATATCAGCACAAACGCCTCATACCAACTGACAGTACAGTTGTGGAGGGGTGATGATTTGGGCTCATTTTACAGCCACAGGACCTGGGCACCTTGCAGTCATTGAGTTAAACACACACTCGCCTGTATACCAAAGTATTCTAGAGTCAAATGTGAAGCCATCTGTCTGACAGCTAAAGCTTGGTTGAAACTGGGTCATGCAACAGGACAATGATTCCAGGCACAGCAGCAAATCGACAAGAGACTGGCTGAAAAAGAAAAGAATCTAAGTGCTGCAGTGGCCCAGTCAATGTCCAGACTTCAAACTTACGTAAAGTTATTGCTACTAAAGGTGGTGCTGTAAGCTACTGAATTATGGGGTGTGCTTAGTTTTCTAAAGGACTGCTTATGTAGAAGTGGAGCTACAGAACTTAGCACTATGGTGCCCTTGATCCAATCATACTAATGCATGAGCCAGCTAAATGGTCAATTCATTGTCTTCAGCTGTCAATCACAGAGAACAATAGTGCCATACTGAAGCAAAGCCGGTGTTTAGCAGAGACCAGCAATTAGGTTACATCCTGTGGCTGCTTTTTTGGGAGCGTTGTTATAGAATCCCTCTGGGACATTATGTTTTGGTCCATCTGATGCAGCCACATTGAGTTTTGGGGAGTCTTTGAGTTCAGCTTTCTGTAGTGTATAAATTTCATTTCCATCAAATGATGTGGCATCCTTTCATTCCTAACACATTACCCAGTCCATACGAGTATAGATATTCAGCGTGACTGTTTTCCTTATGATTGTTTTTCTCATTCTCATTCATAAATATCTGTTGTGCTTTCAAAGTGTTCCAATAACTTTTTCAGCAGTATACTATTAGTGTAGTGGAACTCATAAATGGCCAATAATTTGTGTGTATACTTTCTCAACACCAAATCAGATAATCAATAAATACTTTCACAAAAAGATATGAACCTTTTATTTTTTAGTCATTCTAAATGATAAATGTCATTATTTATGACCTGACCCTGCACTCATTTCACAAAAGTTGCCCTTAGTCAAATGAAGCCGAGTATGTCTGGTCTATGAACATGGCTTTGTGTGAAAAAAGTACACAGAGATCACTTTCAGTTACTCTGTACTTCAGATGTTACTGACATGTGAGCAGGATGGATGGCTCTGTTTAGCTGCTGGCTGTTTGGTTGCAGAGGAGCTGTCCTTTCCCCGTCTCTTGCATGTCTCTTATTGTCTCTCTTTATCTCCTACCTTCTCCCCACTCACACACAACACTGGCACTGGTAGTAAAGCAGCTTGCCAGTGGTATAGCAGAACTGGGGACTATTTGACAGTGTTACCACTGTGATGTATGACTGTTTTCATCCCAGCTCGCATCCCAAGTGACTAATAACACACCAAATTAGAGTGACTTATCTGTATCTCTTTCTGTAACCCATCCTGTCTGGGCCTTTGCCAGCATTTCCTGAGTCATATTGGCTCTCTCTATGTGTTCTAATACTCATCTTCTCACCCCCCCCCTCCTCCCACCCTCTGTCTATTTTTCTAATCCTTTATGTCATGTAGTACAGTCTACACCAAAGCTGCAACAGTTTGTTTTTGCCAACATCCACCAGAGGGAGCCCACTCCTTCTCATTTTCTGCTCAAGGCAGGGTGAGACCAGATGTTATAAGGAGTGTGAACCGCACTAATCTCCTGCAAAATTAATTTCAAGACATTCTGTAATAAAAGTGCCCTTTTGCCCACACAGAAATGTTCACAGTCACTGCTGGAAGCATAAATTAACTCGTAAATGAGTGGCTGATGAAAATAGTCTGGGTGTCTGTGCGGAGCGGGGCTCTAAGAGCAGAGAGGCATCTGCAGTGAAGTGCTATAAGCAACACCTGGTTATCATGAATTTTTAAAAGTATTGTAGATCTGAGCTTCAAGTGGTTTTGATTTAGGGTGTATTTATGCTTTTTCTACGACATAGGGATGATGTGTCATTATCTGTATTTTGTCATCAGTGTGTGTGTGTTTTCTTTTTTTTTTTTTGGTGCTTACACCTGCAATAATGCAGTCTTTGACTTGAGGTGATTTGGTACCCGCCTTTTTACCCACAGAGGTATTTTTTGTTACTCCAGAGACTTCTGCATGCCACATTTTTATTTCCTGACATGATTACCAAAATTTCAATATGGCAGATAATAAATACAGTAACTCCACCCAGACGAGTGCATCTGATGAGGTTTTTTTCCGATGTACAATGCTACAATTTCTCTATAATCTTCCCAACTGCAAAGCAACCAAAGTGCCTACAGATGATATAATCTAATCTCAGACCAAGCATGCTGACAGACATTAGCATATTCGTTGGTTTCAAATGCTTTCATGCATTCAGTAAAAGAAGCTGTCCTAGAAGGAAAAAGTGACATGTGTAGTGAAGCCGGAGCAAATTTCCATCTGCATCCTCGGAGACGTGTTGCAGATGAGCCGTAACAATGCTGACAGCCGAGATGTCACAAGCGCACATTTATCACCTAAGACATAATTGGTTCTTGGGTAGGGGTAGGTATCACTTTCTTGTGTTTCCCATTTGTAACTATATACTACAGGCCTTCATAGCAGTGCTGTTTGTGTGTGTGTGTGTGTGTGTGTGTGTGTGTGTGTGTGTGTGTGTGTGTGTGCGTGAGTGTGAGAAAGAGGATGCAAACAGTAAAGTTCAGTACTCGTGTCAGCAGGTGTAAACTCTTCACAGATGGTAAAGCTGGATGTTTGTGTTTGAGAACATTGCGTTTCCCACATGAGCAGTTTGCTGGGTGTCAGCAGCTCTGAATGGTTCTCTAAGAGTTGCTGGGGCCACTGGGAACCAACAGCTGGGAACAAACATTCAATGGCTTAGGGTCTGCAGGGGAGCACTTATGGTAAGAACTGACTTATAAGCAGCATGTGCAGCAGAGTCACTCACTTGCCGTGGTTACATGGCATACATAAAACCTATTCAGATTCACACCTTTGATTTTTTCTTCTTCACATCAGCTGGTCTTGGCTGCTCTGAGCACTTTTTGCTTTGATACTGGAATTTACTTAAGATTCTGACATGTATCCCTTTTCCAGGTTCTATAAATGTATTCCATATAAGGTATCCCACTAAGACTGAAGCACCGTATGTTAAATATACAGTAGGGTTCTTTCTTGTTTTGCTTTTGCTAAAAAGAATTTCTTATATTTTCAAAAAGTAAGAACATGCATTTAAATCTTTTGCATCACTTTCTGAGAACGAGCTGTACTTTCTATTTTTTCCCAATTAATGAAACAAAAACATCTGTATGCGGTGCAGATAAAGAGTAAAGTGTAAAACAAGTTAAGTCTGAATGACTTGTTCCGCTGTTGGTGTTTTCCACTGCTCTGTTACATTAGTGCATTCGCTGTTGACAGGGTTGCTGCAGTGCTGCTGAGCTGTGGTGGATGCTGCTCTAAAGGCTGAGGTCTGGCCGGGGATCGCCTGAGTGACTTAGGCAGAGACGTTGCCCCGGCAACAGCACATCCTGGCTCTGCTTGGTGAAAAGGCCTCACAAAAGGGACACTGATTTCACAACATAAACAACTCTGCTGCTATTGCTGTCGCTCACTGATTAAGCTAAGCACTAGCTGCAATAAACACACAAAGCCAATGTGGACAAAGTTTAGATCGCACTTCAGCCTTTTATGATTCATTTGACTGTTTGACTCTTGATATATATGCCTTTATGATTTACTACTTCTTCCCAAAAATGATAATCTCAGTGCTTCCAGTCCTTTTGACAGCTCTTTGTTGTTTTAATTATTTTCATCATCCTGTATGCATTCAGAAAGAAGCCCCATACAATTTCTGAAAATGTTCAGTAGTGTGCAGCGACATAGCGTAGACTAATGTGCCTCAGACCCTCTTGATTTGTGTCACTAGCACAAAGAGTAGCCTCTCCAAATCTCCATCAATGAGAATCCGGCGAATGAGAACTAGAAAGACTTTCACTGCGTTTGTGTGAATTTCAATCTCGCACAGATTTTTTGGCTCAAACAAAATGGGTATATGGGAACATGTTGTAGTTCTGGCACAGGCACAGTCTCTACCTATTTTAAGCAAAGGAGTTAGCTGGTGCCGATGCTCCACCTGTGTTAATGCAGCAGAACTGAACTTAAATCTGCAGGTGCTGTCATCTTCACACAGTACGATCCCAACGATGGAAATCATTCAATCCTCTGTTTCCCGCTTGCTGCCATTTACATCATTATAAATCTAAATGGAAACCTATTATAGCCTCTTTCCTATGATGAATATAAATTGCAGTAAACATCAGCTTACGTTCTTGGTAGGTTGTGAAAAGGATGCGGAAGCGACTTTTGCGGCTGGCCTCGTCTGCCCACATTCTGATGACTCCCAGTGTGGAAACCAGCATGATGTCGTTGGCCACCGTGGAGCAGAACTTGCTCTTCAGGTCTTCCACTGAACTGAGACAGGACGGGATGAGATAAGCATGCATATTTTATTATCCAGTAACATAGGCATTCACTGTGCATCTTAATAATCCACAGTGCTGAAACGAGCAGCTGCGGTTGCTTTAATGTCTTTTTAAAAAAAAATTTCTAGCCTCTTATCGTCTGATCACTGCTAAATATTCTGGATATCTCAAGATAACAGACTGCTGCTGAGCTCAAGTGTATTATAGATAGTGATTCAATTATATCCTTATCTCAGTGTATCATATATTGTTCTCTTTAATCTTGATTTAAAAATCTCATTATTTTGAGATTAAAAACAGGTTGCTTATATTAACAGACTTATTTACGAGAAGTGTGTGCGTGTGTGAAACAAGTGTGCAACTCGCATGCAGAGAGTTAGATAAGAAGATCAATAACACTCTCATTTCTGTCCTTAAACTGTAAGTCAGCAGTTGGTTAGTTCAGCTTATCAGGAGGACTGGAAACAGGGGAGAACAGCTACTGTGACCTGCTTCGGCCCACAGGTCATCGAAACAGCAACCAGATCCTCTAAAGCTTGATGCCTAACATTTAATATGTGTGTGTGTGTGTGTGTGTGTGTGTGTGTGTGTGTGTGTGTGTGTGTGTGTGAAGTGGAAATAATGAAGTTGTGATGTTAATGTACATAGGATGTGTCTTTTTCCAGTCATTCAGCTTGACTCATCTATATTTACCATATAGACATGAGTAGTATCTATATTTTCATCCATCTTTCATTAACAAAGCCAATATGTGATTACCCTTCAACTCACTGAAACTGCTAAAATTAATATTATGCAATTGCAATTCAAAATGTTCCGATCAGAAGCTCATGCAAGACTAGCCTAGCATTAACAGAATAGGGCAAAGTCAAGATGTGAAGATGTGAAACAGGAGGGCAACAGGAGGATATCACATTAAAAATGTCAAAAAGTCACACCTGCCACCATCATACACTGCCACAAAGTTGCGCTTGCATTCATTGGAATTTGCCATCTCATAGTCGAGAAAACGCAGGTAGATCTGTCCGAGGAGGCAGAGAGGAGGGGAAAACAAAGAGAAAAAAAAAGAGATCAAGGGAGGAAAATTATCGGACACTGTAACATTTGGAAGCGACAGAGGAATGATGTGAACCAAACAGAGGAGAAAAGATTTCAGCTCCTTCCTATTATTGCCTGGGCATCTCAGTCATTATCCAAGTGCCTGATATAGCAGCCTTGTAATGAAATAAGACTGACAGACTGCAGCTAGCACAAAGTCATTACATACGCATATCAAATGAAGATTCAAAGACAGACGGAGTCTATTAGCTTTGGATTCATTATCCATATCTGTTGAGATAAAGAATTACATAAAACCTACAACCTTGTTAAACTTTAAGGAGATGTTGGACATTTTGCCACCAGCTTTGAATGTCCAAGAGAAAAAAAGTCATCCTTTAAAAATCAAAGAACTCACACACCAAAGGACATACTCGGTATATAACAGACTTACCTTATCTCTAATTATGAAGAAAACTGTGACAGATACACTATATGCACTGTTTTAATATCCTAACATCCCCCTGCTGAGTGAAATATCCACCTTGCTATCCACCTTGACTCTTTATAGTAGCCATTCTGCACTTCCTAACTGTCTCCGCACCATTTTCTGTCACTCATTCATCAGCCTGAGATCCCCCAATCACAGCTATGGTTCCGGCCCACCGCGCACAGCACTCGCCATCATTACGGTTAATGAGCGGACGGCTCCTGGACTGTGACAGGGAAATTTGACGCTTTAAATACCCAAAGACAAAAGCTGCAGATGGAGCAGGATAATGGAGCCTGCAATGTCAACTTGGCTTCAACAACATGACAAGCGAAATGGACTGGAGGAGGAAAACAAGCCAGCCAATTCTCCCGAGGTCTCACGCTGATGTCAATAATCAGTCTAATAAAGAGTAATCATATTCAGCTACAATGTCACTGGAACGAGGGCAGCTGTTTTTTTGTGTGCTATACCATGATTGTGAAATTAATTACCATTCAATTTTACCGCATAGTATGCAAGTGCATATAGTATCTATGCACTTGCATACTCCATCACATAGGGAGTATGTGACTAAAAGTAATTTGTTCCAGTGAGTGTGCGGATTATATTCATATTAATGTCTCTGCACTTGGACGAGCGGAGACACTCTGAAAATATGTTTCAGAAGACGTCTCTTTGAGTGCTGCTGTGGTTTTGTCAATATTATAAAGATTTCCAGCACAGAGCCTCAAATATGATTGAAAGCTTGAAAGTGCCTAAAATTTGGTTTCTCAGCAGTGGGGATGATGGCGTGATTAAGTTAGTGATCTGCGAAGAACTTCACTTGACATTGTAGTAAAATGAAAAATGCTGCTAAGTCCAATTGTTTAAGAATATGGAAAACTTTGGATTAGGGGGAAACTGTCAGAAGTCACTTTGACTAAGAACAAAGAATTTATTATAAGTGGATGATGGTTCCATGTGGCAGATTATCAAAAATGTCAGGTTTAATGTGGATACTTTAAGGTTATAGTGAAGGTTATGGTTATAGTTAGGCACTCTCTGCCACACTTTTTCATTCGTTTTCGAGTTGAAGAAGCAAATAATTGGAAAAAGTACCAATGAGCATGTTAATTAGGACACTTGGCCCAGTCTTTTCATCGTCAGCAAACAGTGGGTGAATTAGACATGAAATTTTCCACCTACAGCACAAAGAATGCATTAAATGCAGCCATCTGTAACCAATAAAAGTTTTTTTTCAGTCAGAAGAGACTAGTTGCAAATACAAAAACAATGTTGACATAATGAACATTGAGATTTCGGCACAGACTTCCAACTGGTCCTAATGGCTAATTAAAGCAATAAAACTACAGTCACTAAAGAGCAAAATCCCCAGTCTTGACCCTCATAACTGTTTCTTGATGGAAGTGTGACAGTGGTGGTGTTGAAGGAGGGGGTATCTGTTTTCCACAGCGATCACAATGAAATATCTGAACATTAAATGGATGGAGCGCCACAAAATTGTACACAGACTCTTGGTTTTAAAGCTGGTTTATGAGCAAATACTGAGAAACCATTTGCTGACAACAATCTGAGCTCTTCTTTAGGCTTGCTTTGCAATCATATGAATATGCAGAACCTGTGGGCAAGGGTCAAAATCTTTTGGTGCACGTTTGCACAACTTTGTTTATGCTGCAGTTAAATTTTCTCTTTGGAGAGCAAATGTGGAAATGCGAGATACAATTCAAAACCATTGGTAATGATCTGAAAAATTTAGCTTGTAATTCACTTGCATATTGAACAGGAAGCTGAAATACTGGCTATTTTCTCCTAGAGGCTAAGTGATCGGACTACCCAATGGCTTCCTAGGTTGAGAGCTTAGAATGCAGGCATTGTAACATGCTAAACCCTTTATATTGTTAAAAAACAACAAACAAACCAAACCTTAAGCTCCTTTTGTATCCAAGGCTGTATTAACTTCTATTTTAGTCACGTGTACCATGCCGAGGGTGCGAGTGTGTGTGGTTAAAAAAAAAAAATAGAAAAAGAAAGAAAAACTCTCATTCTTGTTTGTAGCATCATCTTTGTTCAGCTGTTGCATACACAAAATCATTATCTCACAAATGTAGTTACTGCCTTGCACTGACTGGAAGGTGAACAGGAAGGGCTCATTATGTGACAAACATATAACAGAAACTAACAAATTCACAAATAAAAGCTTTTGATGTTGTTTTTCTGCGGCTCCTAAACCCCAACAGCACGATGATGAAGGAAAGAAAAAAAAATGCGAGTGCAGATGGCATCACAAAACAGAATGACAGCAATGGATAAGATAGATACAATCACCAATTTGTACGCTGAGAGATTGGCTCCAGCAGGGAAATAGGCTGCTTCTTCATTGATTGCAGCGCCCAATAATGACGCCGAATCCATCATTGACCGGGGGAAGAATATGCTCTCTCTGCTGCTAAAGGGTGCCTGTAACGGCGCGTGCTGTTCATTACAGTCAGAATGAATGTCCAAATTTTGACCATTATCTTGAAAAGATGTAGAAGGTGTCAGACAGTGTTGGCAAGAAAAATTCAGACTGTGTAAAATAGATAGAACAGAAATGGCGTGTGGAAACTGATGAGGCAACTGAAGTTATTTCTCAGTGTAGTTAACAACTTTTCGCTGAATCTGGACAGCTGTCCAAATAGAAGTGAACCTAAGCAAAGAGACTACTGACGATCAGAGGAGATGATGATGGGCTTTTATTGCGCAGACGTGTACATGAACAGTTACTTTGAATACCAGTGAAGCACAATCTAAAACTTAAATGAAAAAGGTGAATGGTGGTCTAAAGTAACATGATAGCATTCAATTTGGTGCAGTGCTTTGGCTTCTGGCAACAACACATGGTCATTACTGCTTACTTGCAGGTATGTCAGTCAGTCCCTCCTTCCTTTTTTCTTTTTTACACCATCCCTCTCTCTGCCATCTGCCATCTCACCCCTAAACTCCAACCCTATACATTTAAGATCTTCAATAAAATGCATTATTAAGTATTGCTTTCCCTTATCCCCTCCTTTCCCATGCTTCCACCTCCTCTCTACCCCCTTCTCCCAGCTTCTCTCTGGAGTGCTCCGGTGCAGTCTAATTAGAGCCTCCGGTATAGGATGTCATTATCTCTCTGCTGTTTCTGGCACACTGGGTATAGTGCAGTAGTGTATAAGCATAGGGAAATTAACACCTTGCCTTACACACAATGCAGCCTCCATGCGTGCGTACACACAGAGTAATGCGGTCCCCTTCTCTGCAGCGGCATGTGAGCATGCATGCGTCTGTTTGACAGAGGACGTGAGGAACCAAAGCAGACAAAGAGAGATTCTGTAGGTTTTTATTTTTTTATGTCTAACTGAGTGTGAACAGTTGCAGTGCAGGTGGGAGCTTCAGGACCGTGATTTTCAGAAGACAGAGTTGTACTAAAAATTTGATTTGCTGCCTTGTCCATCAGTGCCAATGAATGTCAGCCTCTGGTCCATGACTTGGCCCGTGAGGCACTTCTGCAGTGCGAAATGTGACACTTATTCAAACCAATATATCATACTGCCAGGCTTGCTTGCTTTGCTACTCTTTCATGCACATAACCAACTTATTCACACACATGGAGCATGCATGTGATGCGAGCAAAAGTGACTTGTCTGTTTTGATGCCTCGCTGGCAATGCACCAGCTGTCAGGCCTCTAAGTGCAGATGTTTTTTTTAAAAAAAATTCAGCGTGACATTTGACTATGACCAGATTCCTTGCTAATAATTCTTTCTATGTAACACTTATTGTATGGCTTCATGTGACAACTAAGAGTAAGTCTCATGATTGATGATGCAGTTGTATAATTCCTGTGGCCTTGAGATTTAAAACAGCTGAATCCGAAGGTCGTTTCTGAAGGGAAACAAGAGTATTAGCAGGAAATATGCGACCCGAGGAAAATGCCAGATAAGAACAAGTACTGTGGCCATGATTAACATTCGGACCACTGTTATCAGCTAGTCATATCATAAGCCTGTGTGTGCGTGTGTGTGTGTGTGTGTGTGTGTGTGTGTGTGTGTGTGTGTGTGTGTGTGGTTTTTGGTTTCTTTTCTTTTGTTTTTAATGGCAATGCAGTTGTAAATAAGCAGCTG
>VOQJ01014875.1:40785-50894 GCA_015052665.1 Apistogramma diplotaenia
TGCATGATTTTGGCTTCCCTAAATGCTTTGCTGCTTTCTCTTCTTTGAAGCCACCTACAGGAAATTGTTGTCACAGTCTCCTGATATTCTCAGTATAACTGCCGGTTGTGCCTGACTTTTGCACTTTCAGAAGACTTCTGCTCTGTCCATCTATCCATCCATCCATCCATCCTGCTAGAATTCTTGCCATGTTTCGTTTAGCATTTTAGCACGCTCACATCTGCTAATTAGAGATAAACAACATATGAAATGTAACTGAGTGTGAAATCATAAACCATTGCAAGACATTTACCATGACTGATAATGTCTGGCTGAAACCATTGAACCAAAGGACCCAAAACTTTTGAAAATGATAAAAAGCAGCACATAAATGTAGCAAACTGAACGGAAATTCCTCTAATTAAACCTACGGAGTAATTAAGCACTCTTTCTTATTTACAGTAGCTCATTAAAAATCTACTGCAATCACATACAAAATCATACATTACAATAAAAGAAATTCTGACTAACACAAATAAAAACAACCTCTTAATTTGTAAAAGGTTCTTATCAGTCATTCATTACACAAAATCAAACAATTCAGAGCATCAAGGTGAATGTGCTCTTGGGTTTCAGTTCAATATTGTTATCAGTACATTGCAGCTGTGTTTTACAGTAATTTGTTCTCAAACCAAGGCAGGTGTTGATTTTGCGAAGTTTAGCAGCCAGCTCATTTGTCAAGTCAGTATTTACTCTCAGTCACGGCTGGGTGGGGACACACCAGAATCGGAGTCATGCCCAAAAAATAACCAAAATCAAATCTGATTAAACAAAAGTGCAATTCGATTATTTGATTCTCTCTTGAGTACATCCTTAATGGAGATCCAGTTTACTACCTTACAATAATGATGCCCAACATCTATGTTTCTTAGACAATTTTTTTTTTAAACTTTGTGGTGGTTTAAAAAACAAACAAACTGCGACTTCCAAAAAACCTCTACAGCCGCGCTCCAGACTTTTCGGAAAGCCAAAGAAGCCCCACCAGCCCCACAGTGCATGTTAACACCAGTGAAGCTGTAAAGCTTGGAATCTGTACTACTGCTGTTGTGTATTTGTGGCTCACTAAATAAGACACACAGAGCACTGACCAGCCTCTATCCGTGACCGCTGTGTTTTTAAGAGCAAAAAGCAGGCGCTGTGCTGTATTGCTATTGATGGATGAACGACTCTTCCTTACCAGGAAGCAAAAAAAAATCCCGTTTGTCCTTACTTTTCCGACTTTACTACTGGAACCCAGTCAGATGGGATGTAGGAAGATAACGTTTCTCGGACTTGGCTTTTCAGAGCTCACCGCATAAGTTTAAGTCTTATCTTTGTTCCATTTAGCAGTGCCAGAACAAAACAGAACTGAGGCTTAGCATAGCAGACCTACATTGAAGAGAAAAAAACATTAGATATCTCCTAAAGAAAGGTTTTAGCAGACTGTGACGGTAATACTTAACCATCTTTTTCAGCACAAAAATCACACTTAAAGGCTTTACATCCCGCCAGCTCTGCATTATAAGGAACGTGTCGTGTAAAGTTTAAAAAGTCAGCTTCAAGTGAAAGGTTTTAAGCAGGTTTTTCCTCAATAATGTTGCAATAAATTACATCAACGAGCCCAGCCTTTCTGAGCTGTGTTCCCTCCTCCTGCTAGAGCAACATCACAGTCTCATCCCTTATCCCCAAAGACTCAATATCACTCTTCAGATGACTTCACAGAAGACAGAAATTGACTCTTGAACACTCTCGCTGTTCTTTCACGTCATCATTTCGGTGTGTTTTATCTTGTCAAGGAGGTTTGTGTGATTTTACCCATCGCAGTCTAACAGAATTTCACAAGCACAACCCGGTAAAGCATAAACGCATCTGAAATACACGGGAATTGCAATCAGTAGGGGATTAATGTTATTATTCATGATCATTTTTCAGTAAAAGTAAAGAACAATGATGTTATTAGGCTATTTTTTTTCTTATACAGCATTCCACTATTACAGCACTGCGTGTCACCTGCCCTGACATACAGCATTCTCTTTGAAGTAAAACCTCCACAGAATTACAATACATTCCTGCAGATCCCATTTTATTCCAGCCTAGTTACAGAGCAGTTGGGGCTTTCAAAGATATGCCGTTAGCTGTGATCTTTGGGCTGCATTCTTTTGAGGACAGAGCCAGCGGAAAGAAGAAACACAAAAAAAAAAATAAAGGGTTCACATTAAATGTGACTGTTCCTCACCAAATCGAGACATGGCTCCCATTGACTGAGCTCGGTGTGGAAAATGAGGTCTGATTGCACAGCGGGAACACCTTGTTTAAATGTCAAAGTTTTTTTTTGTCTGTATGTATGCCCTAATTTTTCTGTCTAGACATGAGTCGGTACTTGAGTGTGAACACTTGGGACATGAAAAACATCCCAGCACTGCATGCTTTTTAGTGATGAAGATAAAAAAATAAAATAGGAAGTCAAATGGTGGAAGAGATAGGATTCAGATAGATACTCTTGGCTCAATTTCTGCTTATTTATCACAGATTCAGAAGAGGTGAACCTCCCCAAATGGTGAAAAGGAGAGCCTGTTAAACACCTGCGACAAATCTAGCAAGACCGCAGAAACTCCTTCTCTCTTTGGCACTTTAACACCGTCTGGGACAGTAAAACATTCATGTGAGCACAAAAGCAGGCAGGAGACCTGCTTAGAGTTTACTCAAGACTTTCTCCCGAGGCTTTTACTACACTTCCCTCATGATTAATTGTTACTTTCAACTTGGACTCAAATGATTCAATCTCTAAAAGGCTAAATGGGGAATACCACACAATTTTAAAAGTGACTCCTCTGGTCTCAGACAGCTAAGTGGTAGTAAACACTTTTTTTTTTTGTCCTTTGGGGGAAAGGAATGCTTTGCTTGTACATTTCAAACAAATCCACCCACTTGTCCTCTTCCCATCTGGAGACATGATGAGAGATGCCATATATTTCAACATTATAATTGCTATTTTTTATATTTTCAAAGGAAAAAAAACAGGAATTTACAGTAATCATTTATCAAATTAGTGAGTAACAGCAGCAATGTAAGCTTTGCTATGTGGCAGACTGGCAGCCTGTCCTGGTGTACCTCACTTGTCGCTCGGTTACAGCTGGGATAGGCTCCAGCCCCCCTTGTGACCCTGAACTGGAAAACTGAAAGAAATAGATGGATGGATGGACTTGTTTTCCAAAAGAATTCATCTCCCACATTAGTTCTTCTCAGTGTGGGTCACTGAGTTGGGCTGTTACATCACATTAGACCTGATCAGCCACCAACAAACACAGCTGATTTTCACCCTTTGAATACATTTGCATGTCTGGCCCTGAAGCTACTGTCACTTCAGATGACACTGCAGAAACTACACAAAGGGGAACTGAAGCAAAAGTTGCAGACAACAGGAATGACTTCAGTAGCAGCGACTGCTGGTGTGCTTACTGATTCACACAACACGCTGCAGGTCACTTGTTTCAAGCGATCACACCGTTGGTTAGTGTTAAATTGTTTTACCGCATTATCTAGCTAATGTCTGCTAAAGCAGATATAGCAATGCTCCCTTGATATTAGTCTTAGGCTGCTAGTATATTTTTTCATTAAGCAGGTGCTGCCTTAAGGCCCATTGTTGTGGAAGGTGTCATTCATAACAAGACAAATAATGTTCAGACTTTTGCTGCTCAACTCTTCACACTCAGTGCATTATGAGGAAAAGACTTTTGCCAAATCATCAAAAACAAAAACCCTACAGCATCTCTGTCTCTCTCCCCATTCTCTTTCTCTCATATATCTATGATGCATTGATTCTCCTGTAAATCTCCTCTCTGTTCTTGTGGACTGACAGTGAGGCTAGGGAATTAAAAAAGAGCCAGTCGTGTTTTGAATGGATATTAGCCAACATGCAAAGCTGTGATAGTAATTACTCTGCTAAGGGTAGTTAACTTATGGTCATCTTAAAGATGCGGTAGTTATAGACTTTCGCACGTCATCATCCTCTTAGAAAAATGGCCATTTTTATGAATTTTTTTAAAGAAAAGACAAAAAAACGGAACCAAACACTGAAAATATAATGATTTAGGTAAAAATAAAACTTTCATTAAAAAAATGACGTATGCCATTATTTTTGAAAGGGTGACAATCTAAATCTAGATAAATTATGTAAAACTAGATATGCTATATTATGAGAAAAAAAAATCAACATTTATCAACAAAAAAGAGGTATTGATAGAGTTAAACCTTTATCTCATCTGGACTGTGTACAAATCCGAGAGGAAATTTTCACATCCACTGTAATAAACTAGTCTGAAACAGAAAGTTAATCAGTATATTGCCCACTGCACCACTTATCAAAGCCTTCTTTCTCTTTATCTGTGTCTATGTTGCCTCTCAAAGCATCTTTAGCAGGTGTAGTGGTGAGTTAGGCGAGCAGGAGGGTAGATGGGCGTGAGGGATGAGAAAATCAAAGTGGAAGACACTTAATGAAACGGTAACCTTCAGGTCATCGATGATAGGTGCGGTACAGATTTATTATTGTGCTTTGGCATCACTTACCCAAACACGATCACAAGGGCAAGGAACCCAAGTGGAATACATATACATATGGCAACGCCCACACACACACACACACACACACACACACACACACACACACACACACACACACACACACACACACACACACACGCGCACACACACAAACCTTTGATAAAGGTTAGCCTTAACATCAACAATAAAGAGGGTGCTATGCCTATAAATGTCACTTATGCGACCTTTGACCTTTTTAAATTTCAGCTCCTGAATTTCATTCTGATAGGTTCCATCCCTCTCAACATCCATCACGTCCTCTCCTCCTCTGCCCTCCTTGATTAATCAATTTAATCAATTACACGGATTGATAAAATGATTGATGAACCATATAAAGGAGATGTGTACTCCATCCGCTGCAGCTGATTTCACCCTGTTAAGCTGGATGCATCAGCTCAGCAACAATATTAATATTGATTACGGTGTGAACGTCAGAAGCATCTCTGCATGTTGCTACATCGAAGGTAAGCGTCACAAGATAGAGATTTCATCACAGCAAGGTGACATGTGGGATCTGTGTATTCACTGCAGCTTCTTTAAGCTCCCTGCTTCCTGCACCATATTGTACAAATGCCTGTGAATGAGCAAGCTGGATTCAGGGCACATCCACATGTGGCCACACCCTCTCCGCTCTCCATAAAGCTCGACTGAGAGTGTAATCTGGGGCTTACTGCATTTACCCTTTGCAATACAGAAGTGTTCACTTTAAAGCCCGGGACACAGACTTTAAGTTGCCCTGCGTGTGCTTTTCATGCACAAGCAACTTAAAGAGAAAAACATCTCAAACATACAGTGTAATCCTGACTACATTAATAACCTTTTGCCATACTATGCATATGTGCTAAACGTACAAATAATTAAAGAGAATATTAGCAAAACCAGTGCCATTTCCAGAGACAGCAGATACATATAATCCATCACCGCATCTAAAGGTCACATGACAACACAGACTTAAGTTGCAAATATTCAAATGGTCTGTAGTGTTATTTATTTTAAAAAAGAGAAGTAACTGTAAGTTCTAATCAGAGCTTCCAGAGACACATCTGGGGAATATGAGGAGTAAAGAGGTGACCATGCAAGTGAATAAGACTTCCACAAATAGCTGGGTTCATTGTATAAGAAAAGGTGCAAGCAGGAAATCTCCCCACAATAAGCAACAGCTGAAGGTCTGTGTGATCAAAGCTAGGGAAGATAGAAAATGCCTGTTGTGTGTGTCAAAGAGTTCTGGCTGTCATTTCTTTTTTTTTCTCCACAGCATATTTTTTTTTCTAACTTCACGTCACTTAGATGCCTAAAAATCTCGACCTTATGTGCAAAAATACCTCCCACGCAGTTCTCTCAATATTACTCAAATTTTAGCAAAGACTTGGGACTTCAGTGTAATATCCAATATTTCATTTCAAGCTGAATGCACTGAAGCACAGCACTGAAAGAGCGAAGAGAAAAAATAATGTAGCTGTACAAATACACACGGTCTGGACTGTATGTGCAAATGCCCCCAGAAGCAAACACGAGCAGCTTGCAAATGCCAGCTCAAATTTGCTCATTACATTTCTTCAAAACATGTTTATACTAGCAGTTTGGCAGCGCTAATTCCTGACATGAAAACAATCATTAGGAATTTGTTGTGGTAAAAAATTCTGAAACAAATGATAAGTAGGTCCTGATTATCCCTATTTGGCAGCATGTTTAGTGAAAAATGTTCTCTATAAATGCTCTATATACAGGCCACACAGCCTATACACTTCAGGCCCCCCCATAGAAATGAGCCAGAGCACTGCAAAGCTGTCAGGAGGTGTGAATTTCTAATAACTGTACAGTCCCATAAGCATTGTATTGCTCTTCATAATGCAGGCACAACAAAATGTTTTATTAATGAAACACAATATGTCTCATTTGGAATTGAACATTATGCTTCATTGTTACATATCCCTTCAGTATTAGCTGCTCCCCCAAATGTATGTATAACAGCATATGAATGAGATCAAGGTTATCGGTGTGAGAAAATATTCCAGGAAGTAAACACGCAGGCTGCACAAATGCACTCACACGCACGCAGACCAGCAGCCCAAAAACTCAATTTCCCAGTGGCCTCATTTCCTCTCAGCTGCTCGGTGGTGACATTTAAATAAGCATCTGATTAATAATCTCCGCTAAAGTGGTTGATCAAGTTAATGAATGGCTGCCATTAATCACACCCGGCACAGCCGTGGATGGAGTTCAAAAGACAGACAGAGGAAGAGTCCGAGTGAGGGACTGAAAACAAAAGATTTTCCACGGTGCAGCCCTTTCAATCAGTTCAATCTGAAGAACAATTCTGGCAGAGGCGATTGTCTGTGCCATACTGTTACCATTTCCTGTTTTGAGTGCACTTTTCATTCTAGGAGTTCAATCGGCTTTAATCTGCCAAAAAAAAAAAGATGTTACATACTGACATACTGGACTGTTTGCCTGAGCAAACAAAGGGCCATTGTGAAAGCCTCTTTCGATGAAATGGAGCTGTAAAGATTAGCCATATAGCTAATACACACTCGACAGTGTTTTGTTGACCCCGCGGATGACAGCCCAACCAGCTATACAGGGGAGTAGCTGTAAAGGGGGAGTGGGGGGGCACAGGATCTGCTGGGAACTGATAGGATTCACCACACCCCGGGTGTCATGGCCAGTGAGCTGGGTCTTCACCCCAAACAGTGATTAGCACTGATGTGTATCCCAATGCCACACATCGGCGTGCCTGCTTAGAACTGTATTGAGATAGTCTGCAAAGGAAAAGAGAATACAAAAAGAAAGAGTTCATCTTGTGCTTACGGTGCACAAAATGATGGCACAACATGTCACTGACCTGTGAAGTTAAAAGATACTCTGTAAAAGGCTGAAATGAGCTTGTAACTGCAAAAAAGAAAAAATCCACAAGGGTCAACGCAACTAGCAATTTCCACCCCTGCTTCAGACATCAATGGTTCAAGTGCCCTTGAGCAAAGCACTTAACCCTCGGCATTTTCTAGTGGAGGTGTTCAGTATCCAGAAATCTGAGTTTGAAAAAAAAAATCCTCTGTCAGCAGCTGAAGGACTGCCTGTTACAGCATTTTCAGAGGCATATAAATTACAAGAATTGGGTGATCTTTGCCCTTGTAGCTGAACTTATGATTCACATGATACATTATTGATCCCCATAAGGGAAACAGCTATAGAAAAGCTCTTTAAGCAGACAGAGATACAATGTCTCAGTCTCAAGGACATCTTAGCAGGAAAAACATGACTCTTGGGGTCATCTGGTTTATTTTTAACCTCTAAATGTGTGGGGTTTTTTTTTTTGTTCTACAGTCCTGTCAGATGAGCTAAACTATATGATGATCGACATAATACTTAAAGTCTGCATGAAAAGGGCCATGGCTACTTTGAGTAACAACACAATGTGTTATAGTGACTTTTATGATCCACTCTGCCATCTTTTGATATATGAGCAAATGCAGACATACCGTGGAAGTTCCTCTGGCAGTGAATTACAGCTCTGAACCTCAACAGTCTGCATTGCATTATGAAAATATACAAAAGTCTTGTGATGTATTTTATTGTGCATTTTGTTCATTTACTGTCATAATTAGTTTTGGTTTCATGGGCTGAAATGTCATTCTTCTCTTCAGACCGCTGAAGAGGAAGACTATTAATTAATATACTCGACAGTCCATTCATCCGTCCTTCTGCCCTCATCTCCCTTTGTACTGTACTGTATTATGCTCCTTTAACAAAGCTATTATGAGGAGTTTGGTATGCACAGTAGTCGCATAAACTCTCGCATTGTAGAAATGTGTTCATCCAGATTTCTGGGAGAACTTGGCCACTCGGATGGAGTTTTACATGATTTTTTTCTCTCTTATTAACAGTGATGGATTGGAGAAATCTGTTTATGGTTGTGTGTTTGAATGTGCCCATAGCTGTGTGTGTGTATATGTGTGTGCATGTTCCTCCATCTCTTCCATTGATCAAACTGTTAACTGCTCTCCTCCTTCTCTCCTCCTCTTTCTTTCCGGAATACCCCGGGGAACAATGACAAGGACACAAAGCTAATGCAACGCTACTCGAGCACCTTGCCAACAATGTCCCCCATCCTGCTAAAGTACATGTGAATGTGGTGTTAAACAATGGCGTACTGCAGTGGCAAAGCAGTTTAATGGTAGGCAGACTTTTAGCTATTTTAGAGTGGCGTAGTTTGAACTTACAATGTGTTTTATAACCGGCTCTATGCAAAGTAACAACAGATGTTTTTATGGAACCAAAAATATAATTTCCAGACAACTAAATTGCTTTATTAGTTCCTTATCAATGGCTCACTGTTATGCAATTAAGAATTTGGACTAAACGGTAAAACGTTCCTGTTAAATCCAGAACTGAATTTAAAATCCTTCTCGCATATAAAGTCTTGAATAATCAGGCCCCATCTTATCTTAATGACCTCATAGTACCATATCACCCCAGTAGAGCACCATGAGAGCGCCATTTATTTTTTACTCACCTCTTTTCGCTTTCTGTGTTTATACGCCACTCTGTATTTGATCATTACTTATTATTAATCTCTAGCTCTCGTCCACAGCGTTTCATTTGCTCTGTCTCTCTCCTCTCAGCCACAAACGATCGCAGCAGATGACTGCCCCTCCCTGAGCCTGGCTCTGCTGGAGCTTTCTTCCTGTTTAAAGTGAGTTTTTCCTTCCCACTGTCGCCAAGTGCTTCATCATGGGTGGGTCATTTTGATTGTTTAGTTTTTTTTCTGTAATTACTGTATGACCTTTACCTTACAATATAAAGCGCCTTTATAGCAACTGCTTGTTGAGATTTGGCGTGATGTTATAAATAAACTTGAATTTGGTTTGTAAAAGATCACAGTTACAGTTAAACATGCTTGTTCCTAGGTTACTGTGGACTTGTCCTCTTTTTGCTGTGAAACAAGGCTTGAATTCTATAGTCAGAACCCTTTAAGGTTGAATATACCAGCACACACACCTCATTACACTTCAGGTATTCTCTGTGTGTGTGTGTGTGTGTGTGTGTGTCGCTTTATTGGATGATGAGGAAATTTGTGCAAACGACTGTGTAGGTTTGTCAGTACAGAGTGTACATTTTGCTTTCAGTACTAGTGCAGTCGATTGTGTACCTGTGTAAACTTGTGTGTGCACATCTAGGATAGGCTGATGGCTCAGTCGGGAACCCATTCCTGATGGAGCGGTTAGTTGTCCCTAGGCATCACAGGTGTTTCTATCTAAGTGACGCCCCAATGACAGACAAATTCCATCCCGGTTCCATTTGGGCAACCATGCAATAAATCAACACAACATCGCCACTCTGCCACTCATTACTGCACGCAGAGTGTCTGTGAGGCAGGGAGAGAGATTGAGAGAACGATACAATGACATAAAGGGACAGAACAAGGATGGTTCTGCTGATCTGCAAACAATGCCCCCCCCCCCCCCCAAAAAAAAGGGAATCTAAAAAACAAA
>VOQJ01014877.1:0-15150 GCA_015052665.1 Apistogramma diplotaenia
TCCATTTTTGTAGCAAGTTATTTTTTCCTGATTTTTGAGAAATGTATTTTTGCATTTTTCTTGCTGCATCTCTGAAGGATCCCTTGATGCTTCTCTCAAATAACCACCTCTTTCTCCTTCTGTTTTTTTTTCCTTCTTCCCCCTTTCTTATAGCAGCAGCACTTGTCCCATAACCATGGTGGTGCTCCTGTGCCCCTCACTCCTCACCCTGCTGGCCTTCATCCTTCACAGCTGGGTGGTTCAGCTAGTCTTCTGGCTCTGTCTGGAGCACTTGGTGCCATTCCTCCTCATCTAGCAGGAAAAGAGAGTGGTGACAAAAAACCTCATTTGTCCGGACAAGACTCACACCCTGCAGGACCTGAACACCTGAGAGGTGAAAAGATGCACCCTCTAGCACAGAAACACTACTTCAAATAGAAAAGGGTTGTTTATGTATGAGTTACGTTGCCATGAAGTTTGTCATGTACTTATCTATTAGCTATTCTCAGACTGTATTTTTGAGAACATCATATTATTACTTGTAAAGAAATATTGAACTAATTCTTCTTCCTTTTATCTGCTTTTTTTCCTGCTCTGCTAAACCTCCCTTGACCTAAACCACACACATGCTTTTCCAATGACCACAGAGCGAGAGCCCAGCACAGTAAGTATTTCCTCTTTCTGCTGTAATGTTTACTGCTCTGGCGAACAACTCTATTGTCTCACTTTTCTTTGAAGAATAGTTTGGTTTTGTGGGAAATTGGCTTTGTTCTTCTATGCAGTTTTAGTGAGGTTTCTTTCTTTGCTCAATTGATAGCTGTGAGTAAGCAAACTGCACTCAAACACAGTCAAATGCAAACGTATACACCAATTAATTTACATACAGAATTTGAAGTAGTGTGCTAATTGTTTTGGTTTCCACTAAGGCACTCTCAAAAGTTATAGGTGTTAACTGAATATGTAGTAGTTTAAAAGTTACATTAAATTTATCCCAAATGCTGTAAAAGGACTGAACCTCAAGCTCAAAATGCATGTAGATGTCACCTGTTGCAAAGGGAGGTTTTTTCCCCCCACATTTTAATGGAGTCTCTTTTGTTATGTAACACTCCCTTGGGGGGTGCAATAAAATTCATCACACCATGTCATTATGAGTAGAAGTACCTTGTAGTTTTTACCACTGTTTCACACCAAGGTAGCTTTTACCTTTGCGTTGTGTATTTTTGTCTCTCAGCTTTAAAGTGTGTGTATGTGTGGGGGTGGGGAATCTCTTTGGCCTGCCTGTTTAGTTCTGCCCTAGATCTGCTCTGAACTGTTAGGTTTCCTTTCTCCTCCAAATGAGCTTTTTAGCATGGTCAGACATGCACTCGCTTGCTCGCTCTCACACACACACACACGCACACGCGTACACACACGTACACACTTCTCAACCCTAGCCTGCATTGTTGTGCCTATTTAACACCTCAGTGAGCAGATTACCCCCTTCTCCCCCTCCCACTGCCCCTGATCCCTCGCTTAAAGAGTCTCATTGTGTTTAATATCATCACCACTGAGAGGGGAGGGCTTTTGGAATGGTGGGGGGTGCAGGATCAGCAGTCATGTGACACTGTGTGTGTGTGTGTGTGTGTGTGTGTGTGTGTGTGTGTGTGTGTGTGTGTGAGAGAGAGAGAGAGAAACACTATGCTAAAAGCGAACAGGGAGAGAGGGAGGAGGGAAATTGCTTACGTTTTGCGGGTCAGTGCTCAGCTCACTAAAACCTTTCAATAAAGGGGGGAGGGGGAGGACAAGAGGTGGGGGCATGAAGGAAGGGGCCTTTGACAGAATACAGATTTGCACCCCCCCCGCTCCTCTCTTTCCCTCCCTCATCTCTTGTCACCCTTTCTTTTCCTCCACAGTCTCACACCCTCCCTTCATCTTCTGTCCTCTAATCTCATCCCCTCCCCTTCTCCCTTTTTTCTCACCCCCTCCCCTCTTAGCTATTCCTCCTTCATTTACCCTTTCCCCCTCAAAGCCCTAGCGCTCACTCCCTTGCTCGATGTGTGCATGCGCATGTGTTTGTGTATGTTGGATGCACATTTCATTGACAGGCTGAGACTATAATGGACTCAACATGAAGCTGTAATCCATTAACAATAGGATCCGTTGGTCAGGAGGCCAGGGGGAGGCAGCTCTGTCTGTGTGTATGTGTAGTCTTGGGATGCAGGGACACAGGAGTGTTATGCAAGCAATACACACTCACAGTCTGTTACACACTTTTTCATACACACAGGCTTTCACAGTCAATTACACATTGTGCACACAAATAGACACACACACACACACACACACACACTACAGCCAGTACAGCTTGTCAGAGCCAGGAGAGGGAGCACTGATAGATTTTGAGTGCCACTTAATGTAATCATCAACTTCAGAGGCATGTGTTTGTGTGTGGCTGTGACTGGCTTTGGTCAAGTGAGAAAAGAGGTTGCTGTTTAAGTGTTAGTGCTGCTTAATTCATGCTTCTGTGAACTATTAACCTATTTGCAAGTAGGAGTGTGTTTTTCTAACCTGCTCTACATAGCTGAATGGCTCTTGTAATTAGCAGTAGATGGATCAGACACTTTAGTGAGCTCTTGCGGGATCCACATGCAACAGAGTAAATGTCAGAACTGTAAAAGTTATTTGACTTCTCTGAATTTCTTTTTTTTAAAGATCTTTGGCCTCCAGATTGTCCTTTCACTTTTTGTATTTTTATGCTTCTCTTGATTTTAACCCATTCCTTCTGTCGCGCTGTGTTCTACCCTGCTCATCTTCCTCATTGCTTTCATCTGCAGAGTAACTCATTGCTGCCAGAAAGTCTTAGGAACTCAGATAAGCGACGCAATGGACCTGACTTCTCAAATGATACCAAAAAGCGAAAGGTGGATGACAAGGACTCTAGTCATTATGTAAGAAATGGCTCTTCTGTCTGCATGCCTTTGTCTAAAGTGAGAAAGTAATTCATGTGTCTTCATTACTTCACACATGTGATTTGTAGTAATTCTACAGCCAAACACTAGACTAGGACCTTTGTGACAATCCTTTGTTAAACAAATCTACTAAACAAAAGTTCAGGATTTTATCAATGCTTATTATCTAACTGATTCTCCTCCTCAGGATAGCGATGCGGAGAAAAGCGATGACAATTTGGTGGTAGATGTCTCAAATGAGGTCAGTATATTTTTATGTATGATATTAATTTTTATTTATTTTTTGCTGAATGTGGTACATGCTTAAATTACATCACATCAGTGGTCCACTTTCAAGATCAGCATCATATGCAGTTTGCTCTGGTTTTCTTGTATGTAGGAGAATGTTAGCATCACTGTTTTTGGTTTAATTTTATCTCCCAGATAGTTAACAGCATTCTTCTTAATCCACCAGGATCCAGCCTCTCCTCGTGGCACACCTCTCCCTTCTCCTAGAGAAAATGGCTTGGATAAAGGACGTCTCCTCAAGAAAGACCCTTGTAGTCCAGCTTCTACTGCATCATCAGCCAGCTCCTCCTCCCTAAAGTCCAAAGAGATGGCAATGGTAGGGATGAAAAATAAACTTTCATTTTTGTTTTATATTATTGAATAGACCCAGTAAATGGAGTGATTGTGTAGTTATTTAGTTATTGTATATTTATAAGTTGACCCTTTTTTTTTTTTCTTTATCAGCGAGATAAGGCAGGCACACCTGGGCTAAAGTCGAGCACGCCCACACCTAGAGGTGACTCCACCCCAGGGCCGAGTTCCACCCCTGGAATTCGACCAAGTCTATCAAAACCCCCCTCCATGGAGATACCACATCCACCTAGTAAGTCACTTAAGCTTGCTACTCAAATAAAGCATTGTGAATGAATGTGCATGTAGTTTTCCGTTATCAGAAATTAAACTAACCTCAATACTGAGCGTCAAAGGGCTCTGGACAAATGTTGTAGATCTGATTTGTTCAGTCACTGTTTCATGGCAGATGTTTAAAACCTCACGAAACATGAACCTCATGAAAGATAAGTGTGATTGTTAGAAATCTGTTTGCTAGCCTAGTCAAGGGTTGGTAGTAATGTCTGATAACTGCATGTTAAAGAAACTCAGACTCACATTCGTAGATATTAAGTGCTGTTACACATTAATGCTCTTGTGGCTGTTTCCAGCTCTTCATCATTGTGTTTTCTTTGGTCTTATTTTCAGCTGGAGGTTTGCGAACTCCCCTGGCTGTACCAGGTCCATATCCAGGTGCATTTGGTATGTTGCCTCATACAGCAGGAATGAACGGGGAGCTAGCTGGTGCAGCTGGAGCTGCAGCTTATGCTGCTGGACTGCACAACATGTCACCTCAGATGAGTGCTGCAGCTGCAGCCGCAGTGGCTGCATATGGCCGGTCACCAATGGTGAGTGGGAGAACAGCAACTTGTGTTATGATAAAATTGGGTGACATTTTAAATATGTGTATGTCTATGCATTGCACGCCAAGCAACTCCTTTGGCAGAAACTCCAGCCATAAAGTTGTTAGCCCAATGTCAGGTTTGCTCTTCTGGATGCTTCAGTTTTAATCCCACTTTCAAGTTTTATGAATTTGCCTGTAAATGTGCATGAAAAGAACAGTGATTTTTTTTTTGAAGTTCTACTCTTGGTGTCATGATATGAAACATTCCAACTGTGTCTTTCTTTCTGCTATAATACTTGAAGCAGCTGGGCAACAGTTGTTGTCACTACTTACTTATGAAACCCTGTAACCTGCTCAAGGCAGATTTTTATCTCCACCATATTTGTTCTTCTTTTTTTTTTTAATCCTATTTTATTGATCTTGTGCCCATCTAAAGACATTTTCAGTGTGTTGTACAGTTTCTTGTCCTCTTCCGTAACATAAAAGGTATTTGAAATGTTCAGACTGTAATTCAGTTTTTTGTTTTTTAATTTAAAGAAATGAACATTAATACAAGTCAATACTATTAACACATGAAAACTACTTTTAAATTGTGACTAGTTGCACAGCTTTAGTATTTATACAGATGGCATGTGCATTACATTCACCATATCTCTCTTAGCTGTATTTGCATAGTGTTCATTACACTGTTTAAATAGCAGTGTCTGGGCAACACTTGACAGCAACTCAGGTTGTGTACTTAGCAGCTGCATGTGTGTGTGCTAGACAAGGATGAGGCGGGAGGCACGCAGAAGTATACCTACAATGTGTTTGCTCTCTGTTATAGTTGTCATTCAGAATAAGCAGTTGTGTGCGTGCTTGAAAGTGTCTGTTTGCTTTGTGCTCATGAGTGTTTGTGTTCTGTTTCACAGGTTAGTATTGACCTGTGTATTCTGCCAATTCCCATGGCTATGTGTTTGTACTGAGCTCATAAAATGTCTGTTTTCCGTCCCAAAGGTGGGTTTTGATCCTCATCCTCACATGCGAGTTCCTGGAATGCCTCCTAGTCTGACAGGAATCCCTGGTGGCAAACCGTAAGTGTATTTGTAGAAATAGTAGTAGTAGAATTAATAATAATATTAATATTACTAATAATTTTTTTCTTTCATCTTTTCTCCTCTGTCATCAGTGCCTACTCCTTTCATGTCGCAGCCGACGGACAGATGCAGCCAGTTCCATTCCCTCCAGATGCTTTGGTGGGCCCAGGGATCCCTCGCCATGCCCGTCAGATCAACACACTGAACCATGGAGAGGTGGTGTGTGCCGTTACTATCAGTAACCCCACCCGACATGTATACACAGGAGGAAAGGGCTGTGTTAAGGTCTGGGACATTAGTCACCCAGGAAACAAGAGCCCTGTGTCCCAGCTTGACTGTCTGGTGAGTAAGGTGTATTAGTGGAGAATGGTTTACAAACACATGGGTTTTGTTTCTATATATAAATATCTTAAATTAGAATTTAGGGGATACGAAAGAATAATCTGTCACAAGGGCAAGGTGAGGTGTAGCAGCAAATGAATACTGACAAAACAAGGCTCCCCAGGTATGCCTGTTCACACAATTAAGACTGTAAGACCAGGTACCACCTAAAAGTTCCAGGACTTTTGCTGCAAGACTTGTTGACATTTTCTGTCTCAAAAGGGTTTTGGACCAGGTTAAGTCACTTCAAAGGGGTTAAGAGGCTGAGTGGGAACGGCCTTCAGTTGTTACAGTCTTACTTAAAACTGGGAAAAAGAGAGGAGACTACACACACAAATAATTTCAAAAGTCAAAAGGAAATTAACATGAGCACAAAACAAAGCCAAAGAAGGTAGAAACTGTGAGAGGAGACTGGCCATCCACATGTATAATGGAGCCAGAACAGAAACCTGGACTACAAAACATAATTTGTTTGATTCTGCCTGTCCGTGCTTACAATTGGTCATCTCGTGCCAACACCTTCCCTTCGACCTGATCAGATTTGGGTTGATTTACCAAATTGATAACGTGACGACTAAACAGCATTTTGATGGTGATCAGATAATATAACAAAATGTCTGTTTTGATGAACTTGCCTTATTGTACAGACCAGCTGAGCTGAACCCCCATGACAGTTTAGATCCTTCTGCTATACTCCAGCAGTGGATAGGTCTACACAAACAGCCTCACATCATACTGTTCAAAGTATCAGTTTGAGCAACACTTGTTTGTCAGAACTTGTCAAACAAGAATTTGTGTTCTCTGTCACACAGAATAGTGAATAATAAATGTATTTATTGAATATACAGTGCATAAGATACTGAATATTGTAGTAAAAATTAACTTTGACTTTTTTTTGTCTTTTGATGCACGTGTGTCTACCACATTAGAACCGAGACAACTACATCCGGTCCTGTCGTCTCCTCCCTGACGGTCGGACCCTTATTGTGGGAGGTGAGGCAAGCACTTTGTCAATATGGGATTTGGCCACACCCACTCCCAGGATTAAAGCAGAGTTAACATCATCCGCACCAGCATGCTACGCTCTGGCTATTAGCCCAGACTCCAAAGTCTGCTTTTCCTGCTGCAGCGATGGAAACATTGCAGTTTGGGACTTGCACAACCAGACACTCGTTAGGTAAGAGATAACTGTACGCTTTTATTTCTGTGACTCTTTAGAAGATTGGCACAAATAAATATATGCCTCTGCTAAATGTTAAGGACATCTACAATCACTGCATGGCTTTTCTAATTCCCCATACGCAACAGATTTGACCTTTAATCTGCAGTCTCAGTCCTGACTGATTTAACCTTTATGATTGTAGCACCAAGAGGAGGACAATTTAGCATTAGTACTACAAGAGTGGCTTCTGATGAGAAATGCTGCAAGCACTCTGCATGTGGTAGCATGTGATGCATGCCAACTGAACTGCACAGCTCATGGTTAGTATCTTTGTTCAAAATATTCAACTGAGAATGTATTTGTGCATCCTGCAGGCAATTCCAAGGCCACACAGATGGAGCCAGCTGTATCGACATCTCCAATGATGGCACCAAGCTGTGGACCGGAGGCTTGGATAATACTGTTCGCTCCTGGGATCTAAGGGAGGGACGCCAGCTGCAGCAGCATGACTTTACATCACAGGTGCACACTCGTATACGCATATGAACATTCTTTCAATCAATAACTTTGAAAAATTGTAACACTGTATGGCGTTTTTGGTAGTTTTATTCTAAATTAACCTCCCCACTGAAACTAAATTTGACTTGATCACTTGGTTAAATTTGCAATGCTGAGAATTTCATCTCTCTCGTGTCCAGATCTTCTCTCTTGGCTACTGTCCGACAGGAGAATGGCTTGCTGTTGGAATGGAGAGCAGCAATGTTGAGGTCCTTCACGTAACCAAACCGGACAAATACCAGCTTCATCTACATGAGAGTTGCGTTCTCTCCCTGCAGTTTGCCTACTGTGGTAAGAAACTTGCTATTGTGACTTTTGGCAAATTTTGTGCTCTTATTATTTATTTTCAGTACTGCAAAAAAAGCAGCTTTTAAAATAAGCAAATTAAATGAGCTGAAATAGGTAGAAAGGTAGAAAAAAACAAGGGAGAGAGGTTCCTGGCATGCAACATAGATTCTTGGTTTTGAATCGATGGCTGGATGTTGCTTAGTTGAAGACCCCACCTTTGTGGTTTACTTAAAGTATTTCTTTGACATGTGGTCCATTGTACAGACTTGTCATTTTTCACTATGTGTGATTGCTATTGTCTAGATTTTTTGTTGTAAACTTAAATTGCTTATAGCTGGTGTGTTTTCTTCTACCAGGCAAATGGTTTGTGAGCACAGGAAAGGACAACTTACTGAATGCATGGAGGACACCTTATGGAGCCAGCATATTCCAGGTTGGTGATGAGCATTGTTATGTTTCCTGGGTTTCTTTCACAACTTTATTTATTGACTTTTCCCCATTTTTGCATCTCTGTCTCTCCTCAGTCTAAAGAATCCTCCTCGGTACTAAGCTGTGACATATCTGTGGATGACAAGTACATTGTTACTGGTTCAGGGGACAAGAAGGCCACAGTTTATGAGGTCATCTACTGAATATATGGAGAGAAAACTGGGACATTTCTTCTTTCCCTCATATGTTCTGTGTTTCTAGAAATTTTCACATGGATCCAGAAATCACAGATAAGATGGACCTTTAATGGCACATTCATTATTCTGAAACCTTCAGAGAAACACAAAAAGGAGACAGATATTGCACATGCACTTATCTTTTGTGTCTGTGTACATGACTCCAAATCAGCTGTGTATAAACTGGAGCAAGTGGAAGCACAGGAAATATTCGGATATCTCCTTTCTGCTGTGGGCTAGCCTGGGATCAGTTACACAAAACAGATAAAGACCAAATGGGGACTCCTGGAGAAACCGGTTCTTTTGACGACACTGTGCTGAACATCAGATACTGAAACACAGTAAATGTCAGAATCAGGAGCAGAGACGTTCGGACAACCTCTTACGGCCAAAGGGTGACGGTGTAAACAGATGGCAGACGGAAAAGAAAAAGATGAACAGAAAGTAGCATCATTTTGTGAGATGGTGGAGAAAGGGGAACAGCAGAAGAGACTGCCATTTTCAAACGGTGAATGCAGAATGTTGTATTTTGTTTCAGATGATGCTCTCAGCCTTCTGTTCCTCTCAGCTATGACTCTCTGACCTTAAAACCTCAGCTTGCTGTTCAGATACGCCTACTTTGTCTGCAAAGTACATTTTTTTTGTCTTTAGCATAAGTCCTATTCTCACTAACTGCACTGTAGTTGTGGCTTTCCACCTACATGCTGTGCTTAACTACTTAAAATGTCCAAATGGTACATTTTAAAATGTGCTGAATGCTACGGTGACTCGTCTTACATTGTGCTGCCATTAGCATCTGTCATAAGTTTAATTGATCCTCATGGTAGTTTTTTCTGATTCCTACCAATTTGAAATGGAAAAAGTAAAGCACTCAGCTATGTGGAGAAAAATTAGCATAACAGTCCAATAAGCTTGAAAAACAAAAAAAATGGAAATGTAATAAATGTTACAGAGGGCTATCTCCAATCTCTGTCCTATGATCCCAATTTAATTAAAAAAAAGAGTGAAAACCGAATATTTTTCCACAAAGCTGGCCTGGACACATGTAAAATCTCCATAATATTGACTGAAATGTTTAGATGGAGCTTTTTCCCAAAAAAACAGGGTGTTGGGGGTGAGCCTTTATATTGTGATTCCTTTTGTTACCTTCTTAACCTTTATGCTATATACTTGAGCAGTAATATATTCCATCAGCACACGTTGGTGGGTGTAACCCTCACAATTCTGACCCTTTTAGACATGAGATCCGCAACATTATTGGCTTCATCATCATTCAAACAGGTCCCTCAGTGTTTCTCCCAGATTCACTACTTCAGGGTGGCAAAATGAGTATATTTGATGATTTACAAATATATAAGTTGGGGGTTTATTTTGTTATTTGGCGTGGGCGGCTCATACTGTGGGATTTGTGATAATGGAAACACTGGGTCAAATTCACAGATTTATTCAGACATGGTCTATGCAGAATATACATTTTATTGATTTTTGTCATACACGCAAAAGATTGATTGAGCTGCCAGTATTAACCAGTGTGGTTTGAATGTGTGATATTCCCTGTTGGTCACTGAGAGCAGTTCATGTGTGTGTGTGTGCGCGTATGCATGCATGTGTGTAACAGGTCTGTATGTGTGTTCTGCAACAGCTGCCCCACCTGTTGCAAGTAGACTCAAAGATGACTCTATCCTGGATCTGTTAAAGCAAAAATGCTTCATAGGCAGATGTTTTAATCTTAAAAATTAGAGGCTTAGCATAGATTAAACAGTAGAAACACAGCGGTAGTTTTAGTGCATGCTCATCTGTTATTGCAGTGGCATGAAAAGCAGACTCTGCTGTGTTGAAGGGGATGCTTAAGTGTTTCTGGGTTCATTCTAGTGTGACAGCTTCATGCATGCACACATGAAGCTGTCAGATTAATGGAAAGGCACATATATCTGAAAGAGCTTTACTAAACTGACCTGAAATTATGTTGCGAAATCAGCATGTCTTTACTGCTGTAAGTCACCCCCACCCTGCCTTTACTGCTTTCTGAAACACATCATGTCTTATTGTATGAATGATTGATTATATTTCCTGAACAAAGACTGTCTTAACATGTAATTTAATCTACTTGTATTTATAGGAAATCATAACTGGGCAAAATGGGTCGGGGGAGGGTGGGGCTCCTGATTATACAGTAAATAAATTACTTTTTTTTTTCTTTCTTTTTTTTTGCCATGTTCTTGTTCTATCTTACATTCCAGAAATGGAACACTTGCTCAAAGTTTAGCCTTGAAATGGAAAATGTTTTGTCATTTTTCTAAGACTATTGTGAAACAACGACCAAGATGAAATCATTTTTCGTGATCGTCTTAAGGACGAGGGTCATGCTTCAGGAAGGAGTCGGTTAGCTTCAGCTCATTAATTTTATGATCTTGTGCGTAGTTTGTTCTTAAATCTATTTCTGTTTGTATAAATGTACATATGTTCTTTTTTCTTACCAGATATGCTTTAGAAATAAAACTTTTTGTATGTCTTTTACATGAAGCAGAAACATCTAATCGGGAGAAATACTAAGTGATCTTAATGCTAGTGGATCTAAAATGATTGAAATGTGTAGACAATAAATGTTTCTTTTTTAACTTGTCTGCAACTTCATGCTTTCATACAAGAACACTTGAGGGCCTCAGTGATAGTTTTTAAAGCAGTCAGCATTACAGTCCAGATTTGAGAATACATTTAATGTACTGCTCAATCATTCAGCTTTGTCTAAATTAAACTGCTCCAGAATATCCCGACTTTTAAGCATTTTTAATGGATTTAACTAGCAATTCTGTACATACAGTTTTATGTGCAACTGACTTTAAAAGTGACAGTTATGACTTTCTGCCTTCTCATTAGATTGAGGCTTGGTCTTGGAAATATCTAGTTGTTGCCATGGAGCCCTAATAAGTTCCTGATAATACAATTTTTTATCCTGAATTTAACCCTGAAATGCCCACCCAGTACACCAAGTGCAGCTAGGTATACTTGTAAAAAGACTAGAATACAAGGAGAGCATACCACAGAAGGCTGTTCATAGACTACTGTATTAAAGCATATTAATGGAAAGTTAACTGGAAGGGAAAAGTGTGGTAGGAAAAGTTGCACAAACAGAAATTCAATTCAGCCCCAACTCAACAATAATCACCTCAAGGTCCTTTATATTATAATAATACAGAGAAAATCAAACAATCAAAAGAGCCCCCTATGACAAGCACTTGGAGATAGTGGGAAGGAAAAACTCCCTTTTACCCAGAAGAAACCTGACAGAACCAGACTCAGGGAGGGCCGCCTATCTGCTGTAGGGGAGGGAGAAGAACAAAAGACACGCTGTGGGAGAGAGCCAGATTAATAATAACCTATGCTTGGTCATTGCCAAAGGGAGACATGACACAGGTGGTGACGACACACCTGATGAACCAGTAATGAATGTTTTGACCATAATTACTGACCAGACTGGGCTCGGGTCTCCTGGTGTTGATGGTTGGAGAATAAACTGATAGAGCCCCAAAGGGGTGCAGCAGATGACGGCCCCTCCCTGACCCTAGTTCCACCAGAAGTTTCTTCCTGGTAAAAGGGAGTTTTTCCTTGCCACTATCTCCAAGTCCTTGCTCATAGGGGGTTGTTTTGATTGTTTGGTTTTATTTGTATTATTACAATATAAAGCGCCTTGAGGTGATTTGGGGCTGAATTGAATGGAATTGGATTTCTGTTGCTTGTGCAGCTTTTCCTACCACACCTTTGATACAGTAGTCTCTGAACAGCCAGCCTTCTGTGGTTTGCTCTCCTTGTTGATAAGCATCATCTGAACAACTGTCTTCCCAGTCACCTGGATCTCAGTGAAGATCTAAAGAGAACTGTAGATTTGGGAGGGTCTCTTGGAGCCATTTCCAAACAAATTTTTATTTTTTTGGCCACAGTGACAAGACGTATGTTTGGAGGAGTAAAGATGAGGCCTTCAAACCACCACACACCAACTAAAGCATGGTGGTGTTAGCACCATGCAATGTACCGGTACCACAAAGCGGATGGAATAATGGAGGACAACCTCCAAATTCTTTAACTTCACCTCAAATCAACTATTAGATGGTTGAAAAAAGCATTATGAAGAAATCATCAAAGCCCCAAATTACATCAATGTCCATGACATTAACTGACATTCAATCTCTTCCTGTGTGGATGGTCATTTAGACTAAAATTGAAAGCATATCACTATTTATGCAGTCCTTTCCTCTTAACATAGACAAACTATAGACCTGTCAGACTTGTTTGCAGCCTTTTCCTGCTTTCTGTGCACTGCTTTGAGGATAAACCTCTTATGGATGAGTAGTATTAAATGGGTAGGTGAGGAATGAAGCAGTTGGGGGGCCCACATAACCAATCTGTGTGCAGAAAAAAAAGGTTTGCTGCATACAGTTTATTTTTTTGTCTGTTTTGTATTGATGTGGACATATAGATAGCAGCTGAACAAAGCAGCTGTTCAAATCAACTGTGTGTTAAATAACTAAGTCCAATCCCCTGCTTAATACTAACACCAACAACAAACAGACTAGCTCGCTGTCTCCCCCGATGTAAACTGTAAATCTGATTAATTACTGTGAATATATAATTCTCCATCCGTCCCTGGCTCTCGTACACAGGCACTTGCAAAAACACATGCACTGTGTCGTACAGTACGAGGTGATTATGAGGCAATTACAGCACTCACAGTGACAAAATGAAAGCTGATCCTTGGAGGAAAAAATGGAGAAAATGTCACTCCAAGTTTTCAGCCTATCCAGAGATTTCTGAGCTCTGAATCTCAGTGTTCTCTTTTGATCATCACCGCTGCTGCCTCTCTCCGATACACAGACGGATTATTCCTCCTAAATCTCCCAAATCCCTAATCCTATTTATCTCAACGCCACACAAAAAAGGTGCTCTCTTCCTGCTGCTCAGCTTATGTGTACAGTATGGGTGTGAGTATGTCGAGATGAATCTCTACATTCATGAGGACCAGTTCGTGATATAAGATGTTTCAGGCTGTGCTCTCTCTGTTGTAGGATTTAAGGACAAGGAGAGATTGGATTTGGGTTCCGACTGCTTTCATATACGCAAATACAAAGCACGATGCGATGGAGTAGTATGTATGGTATATGGTATGATTTCTTCTTTGAGGCTTCCTGAGAGTGAAACAAATAACATTAGTTATTGTCAGTGAAACATTTGTTTCACTGAAAAAGTCCAGTGAAGGTAACTGATGCACGCATGTGCATATTTCGACCTTCTCACAAGCTGTAATGCACACATGCAACATAATATTTTGAAACTTCATTGTGTTTTCAGGCAAATGATCAGTTTCGTTCAACTCCTGGGGAAGTGAAACAAGTTTGCGATTCCTCTTTAAACGTTACAGCAAACATGTTTATCCTGCAGACACAGAGACACACAGCAAAAATATTTTTTTATTTTGTTTTTGGTCACCTAGCGAGTAAAATTTAATATTCACTCTTTTATCTTTTTTGGTTTCTACACCTCCTGAGTCTAACTGATAAATGCAACACCTGCTGGTTGTTAACTTTTTTGGGTGGGTTTTTTTGTGGCTAAAAACAGGTGACTGCTGCAGTGGACAAAATCACAATTAAGATAAGAGAGACTTGAAGTTTAACAGTAAAGCTTTGGCCCAGAAAATATGAACAACCAAAAAATCTGCTAAAGTACTTCATACAGTCAGTATGACTAATCATATTCATTAAACATAGTCATTCGATTTGTTGCACTTATACAGGACTCAATTACTGCAGCTGCCGAGGTCCTATGGCTCCACCACTGTGCTTGACAGTTGGTATGAGGTGTTTCGTGACTTCTACTCATACAATAGACAGACAAGCTACAACATACCTAAATTAAATTAAATTCATACAAATCCAAGCAGGGGATAACGAGAGAGCAGCTGCTGCCAGCGTGAATAAAACCTGGGACTTTAAAGCCATTACATCCTGTTATGCTGTCTCCTAGCCTCCTCCTTCTGCTTTTCTTTCTCCTCCCTTCTCCAGTTCTCCCCTCACTCTCATTTGTTTCCCACCTTCTCCGTTCTTTCTTCTCCCAAAGCCTTTGTCTGTTAAGATGCTTTTTGCTTTTGTGATTCCTTTTCTCTTTTAGCCCCTTCAGGTCCTGTGCCTCCAACTTCCTTCATCTCTCTCTTTGTTTTCCTAGAAGTCCCCGTGGTAAACCGATTTCCTCTCCTCTCCTCTCCTCTCCTCTCCTCTCCTCTCCTCTCCTCTCCTCTCCTCTCCTCACTGCATGCTGGGAGTGGGAGTGAATGATGCCAATGTGGTTGGTGACCATGTGGAGCTGCTGAGTGACTTTGGGACATTTGGACCGTGGAAACAGTGCAGATCTCTAGTGGAGAATGGTGCATGGGGCAGTGGCTGCAGACAGACATGTGGCACATAGAGATCCAAGAGCAGGAAGTCACTGTCTTTTCTGTCAAGGTGAGGAAACATTGCAGCACCTTTGGCTAGTTAGGCTTTTTTAATTTGTTGCAACAGTGGCTCACTGGTTTAGGGTTCATTTTAGTCTTTTCATTTTTGGTCCAAAGTACTCTGTAACTTTCTCATAGGCCAGGCTATGAAATAAAAACAATATGCCATCT
>VOQJ01014878.1:0-23855 GCA_015052665.1 Apistogramma diplotaenia
TAGATATTTATTTGGTACAGAATGAAAAATAAGGTAACAGTGTTCAAGTGTACTTCTGATACACACTATAGCATTTAAATATCATAGTAATTAATCAATGTGATGGAAATCTGAAACAACTAAAAACTGTGAGGCTCTAAACCGGCTTTTATATCACCTTTGCAAAGAGATCAGATACAGACAAATGATAAAGAAAGGGAGCCTCTCAAGCTTTTAAGCATGGACATCATAGACACAGAAGGTCAACAGTTCATCAGTGACAAAACAAGGTTTACTCAACCACAGCGCTGAGGGAGTAAATCAGAAGTTGCTTGCTACACTCCACTATTCTGAGATCAGAGCCTGGCAGCTATCCCAAAAAAAACAAAAAAACACCTACGCTATCTTTCTCAAAGTAATCTGAGCTGATATGGTTCTAGCTAATCTGGAGTAGGAGTCTAGTATTGAGCATTACATCTGAAATTGTGACCCACTTCTTTCTGTCAGGTCCTCCCTTCTTAGCGGGACTTGGTCCAGTTCTCTCCTACAGCAGATTCATCTGGACTGGGATTGGAACAGCATGCAACTACTACAACAACAAATACGGTAGCATCGTGCGGGTGTGGATTAGTGGCGAGGAGACGCTGATTTTGAGCAGGCAAGTGCCTTTGAGATTAAACTGAGTTTGTTTTTACAGTGAACTTTCTGACAGGGTGAATGTAAAGCCTGCTTTCCTCTGCAGGTCCTCTGAAGTCTACCATGTTTTGAGGAGTCCCCACTACATCTCCAGATTTGGCAGCAAGAAAGGACTTCAGTGTCTTGGCATGTACGGAAATGGTATCATTTTCAATAGTGATGTACTGCTTTGGAAAAAAATGAGGACATATTTTTCTAAAGGTGAGGACTTATCTTACACAGAGAGCACATAAGACTATTGTTTTTCTTGAATTGTGGAGCTGCTGAATGTTACTTTGCAGCATTGACTGGACCCAGCCTGCAGAGGACTGTAGGAATCTGTGTGAGCTCCACAGCCAGACACCTGGACAGCCTGCAGGATATGACTGACCCCTCCGGACATGTGGATTCTCTCAACCTTCTGAGAGCCATTGTGTTGGACATCTCCAACAGGCTGTTCCTCAGGGTGCCACTAAACGGTCAGCTGCATGTTTACCGTTCATAAGTTCCAGAACTGCTTATTATCTGCTAGTAGTTATAATGTATAAGCTCTGGCACTGAAACCTGCACCTTCTGACTATTTTTGTTGTCTAAATAATTCAGAGAAAGACTTATTGATGGCAATTCACAACTACTTTGAGGCCTGGCAAACAGTTCTAATAAAGCCCGATTTATTCTTCAAGGTGGGATGGCTGTACAACAAGCATGAGAGAGCAGCGTAAGATCTTTGAGACGTCACAGTAACTCACTGTTGGGTTTGAGATCTCTTCAACTTAATGTTTGTACTGCTTTTTGTGCCAACAGCCAAGAGCTGCAAAGTGTGATGGAGAGCTTGCTTGAAATTAAGAGAAAGATGATTAAAGAATCTGAGAAACTGGATGATGAGCTTGACTTTGCAACAGAGCTCATCTTCGCCCAGGTCGGTCTTTTTGGATGCTAACTATGTCATGCTCTGGTAATATTGTGCATTTTATGCCCTCCTATTCCCATCTGTCGTCAATTTTACAGAATCACGGAGAGCTCTCAGCAGATAATGTCAGGCAGTGTATACTGGAGATGGTGATTGCAGCGCCTGACACGCTTTCCATCAGCCTCTTCTTCATGCTGATGCTGCTGAAACAAAACCCAGACATAGAGCTGCAGCTAGTGGAGGAGATGAGCAGCGTCTTGAGTGAGTGCAGCTCTACAGCAATTTTGTATTCATGGCTTCACTCTGGGAAACAGAGCTGTTCTCACAGATCTTTCATTTGCAGATGATAAAGATGCAGAAAACCTTGATTATCAAAGTCTGAAAGTGATGGAGTATTTCATCAATGAGTCTTTGAGGTTTCATCCGGTGGTGGATTTCACGATGCGGAAAGCTCTGGAGGATGATGACATCGCAGGCACAAAAATCAAAAAAGGAACTAACATCATTCTCAACATTGGTCTCATGCACAAGACCGAATTTTTCCCCAAACCTAAGGAGTTCAACCTCAAGAACTTTGAAAAAACAGTAAGTGAGCCGAGTGTGGTTCCTTGGTTTAAAAAAAAGAAACAAAACAAAACCTCTGAGTCTTTACTTCCTCTGTTTGGCAGGTACCCAGCCGTTACTTCCAGCCCTTTGGCTGCGGGCTTCGTTCCTGTGTGGGCAAACACATCGCCATGGTGATGATGAAGGCCATCCTGGTCACTCTGCTGTCTCGGTACACTATGTGTCCCCGCCAAGGCTGCACGCTCAACAGCATCAGGCAGACCAACAACTTGTCGCAGCAGCCAGTGGAGGACGAGCACAGCCTGGCCATGTGCTTCATCCCACGAACGACATAATCTCAGCACGACAAGCTGTGAAACATAACAGTGCTTTTGCACTTTGGGTGAAAGCATCTTGAAATACGTGTAACTGCCTTCATGAAGTCCTGTACTAGGAAATACTAAAGTGAAATTTGCTATAACACCACATGTATGCAGACTTCAATATTACTAACCTTTAACAAATCCAGCAATCACAAGTATAGATTTCTAGCCCCATTTGTTAAACATAGTAAAGTGGTACATGGGTCACACTGTCAATAAAGACACTTTTACAATGAAATAAACCAAACAAAAGGTTCTATTGGTTACGTCTTTTTAGTTCCTTTTTTATTTGTTTTCAGTTTGGCATCTGTTTCTTTCCCTCTCATTTCGTTTTGTTTAAACTCTGTATGGACTAAAGTACTGGGCCACCTGTATTACAGGAACCGCTCATCCATGGAAACCTGTGCCATGAAGCTCCTGCCCACAGTTTTTGTGCTGTTAATGACAGACGAGCCTCGGAGCTCTGCAGCTACTGAGTCAGCGGAGCGTTTTTTGGTTTGTTTTGTTTTACTTGAATCAAAATGTACTTCTGCAGTTTTATTTTTGAAGTTTTTCTTAAGTACAATAACCCTTTATCACAAATAATGAACTGTACATAAAAACTGCATTTGCTTTGCCATTATAGGTATCGCTACAATATATAATTAGTGTAGAAATAAGGCGTAGAGAGCAGTACTGGTAAACATTTCAATTTTAGTATGTAAACACAATGTTTCATGCCAAAGAAAGCTCATTTAAAAATATGAAAATATTCATTTCCAATATTGTGGAAAAACCATACGAGGGAAGAAAAACTAATACGTTTTAATTTTCATATTATTACTTCCTGTTTAACAACAAACACATGTGCTTAATGACTATAAAACATCTGCAAGAAAGCTTCTGATGGATAAATAATCAGTGAGTCAAAGTCGGGTTAATTTACATGTGTTTAATTTATTCATAAGGTAACTGAATGTAGTGACGGGCACTCTAAGAAACAAGAATATTTTTTCTGTACCACAGGCACAAATCAAACATGCCGAACTGGCATTAAAACATAAGGCGTAGGGTTAAAACTGAGTATTAGAGACACTGTTAGCATCACACTGTGCTTCAAAGTGGCACACAGGCATATAAAGAAAAAAAAAGAAAAGCAGAAAGCAAAGTTTTCCTTCAGGCTGAATTACTTAAAAACAGGCCAAGACGTGTCAAAGAAAGAAACAAGTGTAATCTGACAGGCCAGCCAAACCGTATGTGAAGAAAACCGGTTCTCTTTCTTCCAGTGAAATGCATATAAAACATTTTGTAAGAATAAAAACTCAATAAATATGTTTTCAATACTGCAGTCATACAAAAATAGAACAAAGACCTCTAACTTCCACCTAATGAGAAACACGAACGCATTAGTAATCAGTCCACACAGAAGGCAGCACCTGCAAAACCTCCTGATACTGCTAAAGGTGGAGTGAGATCATCGCTCCTAAATATGAGACCAACCGCTCTCACCAAACATGCCGGAAAGAAACAAGGGGAAGTTGACCTCAGCCTGAAGCGAGAACAGCACAATGCTCTGATGAGACTAACTGCATAATTTTAATATTTACATTTTAAATTTTGTTGGAAGACGGCCACGAATGTGCCAGAACATGACAGATCAACTGCTTAAATTTCTTATTAACACCCACATGAAGCGGTCCTCAATATCATCCCGTGCTTTTCCCATGAGGAGAGAAAAGCTAAAAATCAGACCAACTAGTGCAAGAAGTGTATTCATTCAAGCTAAACCAGATTTCTTCAGACTGTAAAAAGTGAACAGCAGAACTTCTTCAGTTTTATTTGTATGCAATCCTTCTATGATGGTTTACTTAAAGCATCTTTAAATACTGAAGCTTTCATTAGACTAGCATGCTTTAACCAGGATTAGAGACCACAGCTCCATGAGCTTTAATACATGTGCATGTGGTTATTGGGTGTTCTGGCTAAACACATGTGCAGTTAGTCCATTTCCGCAGACTGTATATAGTGCTGCTTTATAGACTGTCACTCTGATGTTTTGGCAGCCACCATGCTGGTTTTTTGCAGCTGGAAGCACAAAAAAAGGGTGGATTTTTCTGTTACCCAGTCACAATTAGCAAGCTGCATTCATAAACTGTATTTCTTTAATACACAGATAAATTCCTGCTAAGTAACAGAAAGATAAATTATGATGGTCTGAACCCCACAGCAAGTCATATTATTTGTCTAATAGTTCCATGAATAATGTTCCAAAAGGGACCGACGTCACTTCATTGACTAGAATTAGTGGAGTCATAGCAAACAGCTATTGGCTACAACTACTGTGTCAGCACATCTGCCAATCAAAGCACCCAAGACCCACAATTAAGACTTTAAAGTGTCCAATTGTATAATTTCTATGAAAAAACATACAGTTGCACAATGAACAAACCTTTTTTTTTCCTTTTTCTCTGTTTTTGTACCAAGCAGTAAATGTGCTCGCTCGATGGGGATTGATTTGATTTTGGCACCAGCCTCCAGTGGCCATGTTTGGTTGCTGCTGGCGATCTCCAAGCTTGGCTAACAAACCAGCAGCTTAGATACCGCGATGATGCGATGCTTCAGTTTCTCAGCCGTGGCTGTCGGGTGATCCTTCTGATCCATCTCGGGATTACATTCGCACACTGAGGTTGCTACACCTCTTGTCTTCAATGCAGGTGTAGCAAATGTGAAACAGGAAGAGGGAGGACCAACTCACTCCACTGTTATGATTGTTGTAGCCTAAAAAAATGTATTTCAGATCACAAAAAATATAATATTCTCTCTCTGGACAGGAAAAATTACTTATTTTACACTTTGTGTTATACCATCATAATTTAACCAGACCAGGAAAGAAGACTTCAATCATTCAGTCATTATGGAGCCCTTTCACCACTTTAAGACTATAATGCTATTCAGAAACTCCCACAGAAGATTAAACACTATCATTTGACCCTGAGCTTATTACTTGCCATTACTTTCAGTGCGCTATAATTCTGTTAAATACATAAAACCAAATCCTGCTAAACACTTAAACACTGCAATATGAAGATCCAAATTCACAACATCAGATCATTGCTGTCCAGCACTCCAGCTCTGTGTACCTTCCTCTTCAGTGCGGATCAGTGGTGACAAAGCTGCAGCTGGGTGTCAGTGCCCCTGTAAAGCTCTCTGACAGTGGTAAATCAGGCAGTCAGGCAGGTCAGGGACCGGCGAACGCAGCCACACAGCCAGGCGCCCCGCATGCACACGACAGTGCATCAGGCACGGCTGATCCCGAAGGAGACGGCAAGCTGCAATTCCTTCCACGCCTGAGTGGAAAACAATGATGATTACAAAGTCAAACTGTAAAAATACAGCAAAAAGTACAGGCTCCACTAACTTATATTTGTCTTTTTTTGTATCTGTCAATCTTCCATTTGTAATGACCATGATATAGGTGGAAAGGCGCTGCACATAAGGCATATCAGCACATTCAAGCTGCATTAAATGTCACCTGTTTAAGTTATTTTTTTAAAACGTTACTTCTAAGGTTAAGAATAAATATTCAGTCTAAGTATTTAAACACAGTAGTTACCACAGATGTAGTGATATTCTACCACACATATTAATGCAAATGTTGCTTATTTCACATATTAAGCATTAAATGATGTGTGCTTGCAGATCAAAGACCGTTTAATGTTTCTTCTCTCAGTGCACACGTGTTAACAGCTTGAATCTGAGCAGCAAACATATTCATTCACCTATAATCTCCACAACGTGAAACTGAAGCTTCTTCATCAGCACATTCAGCGTGGCTGTGAGCGGTTCGTGGTCGTCGTTTATCAGCGTCAGATTCTGCTTCGTGTCATGAGCGAGGGAAAGCCACATTGTCCCGTATTCCTCTGTGGACACCACAAAAGGTCTGCAGGAAACATGTGAAGCTAATTAACTTCAGATTACTTAAATGCTGACCTTAAAGGGCGAGTGCTACATATCTCACCTGATGAAGCTGGTTAAAGGGAGTTTGTATGAGAACTGCACTGGCTGCGATGTCCCAGCAGGCAGCTGGTAAGATACCGTTCCAACCAGCTCAACGTGAACTGCAGGCCTCTTCACAGTTAGAGAATATTGGCACACGGCTACACTGTGGCCTCTTACCTCCTCCACTGGACTGTCACATAGACAGGATACCTAAAAATAAATACAACAATCATTATGAAAGACCAGTGGATCCCAGATGACTCCACTGATCATTTTCTACTGAAGAATTTACCTCAAGGTCTTCGGAGCTGATCTGAAACAGCATCTGTTGTATAACAGAGTCAGAGGAGTTCATGATAAAAACAACAAATACTAATGAATCTTCTCTCTGCACGTGACAAGCTGAGAGATTCAGGCTTTGGTTGGTGCACAAAGGAGATATTTCTGAGTGCAAAAGTCCAGAAAGCTCTGCAGGAAGATAAGAATCCAGGTACATTTCTTTTGGTCTGTCTGGGTCTTCATGTGGACCAGGATCAGCAGCTACTACACAGTTATCCCTGTGGACAACAGGGTTACATCCCTTTGTGTCAGTGTCACTTAACTCTGTGTCACAAGTGCCATTAGCAGCAGCGAGGCTCTGAGAGAGCTCAGATGTCTGTTCGGGCGAGGAAACAGCCAGCTCTGAGGCGCTGTTGGAGTCAAGTAGGCTGTTGCACAGCAAGTTATCTACAGTACTGTGAGGAGAGATGAGCGAGTTGGATATTTGCTCGCTAGTGTTCGAGGACGTGCCCTGAGCTTTGGCTTTTCTTCTGAATCGCTGTGGTGTCGGCTCAGATTTTCCCATCTGTTAGAGAGAAAAACACAATTTTGTAGTAATGCATGACACATACGTAGAAAAAAAAAACTTTAATAATTAACCGGGCAATAACACATTAAATGCTATCATTTATAGCATCAATAGATGCTGGCCTATAAGATAATCAGCTAATCCTTGAATCTTCTGCTTTTCTTTGAGTTACTAAGTAGCTAAACTGGCTCAGGCTCAAAAAAAAAGTTGCTCCTTCCATTCAAATAATTCAAATTTATGGAGATGGAAAAAATAAGAACATGCACAAAAAAGTTTAACATATATATTTTATTCAAGAGTAACTCAGCAGATTCGTGCATGAGGTGTGATCAGAAAGTTCCCCAACTCTGGCCATAAATATCGAAAACCACGACTGATTTAACGTAATGTTTCCTTCAAGGTCATTTCATTTTGCAACACTCCAGCGCCTTCAGTGTGGCAGCTATTTCTTGGATTGCTCCCTGGAAGCAATCCCACTGTCAGCGATTCCCACCGTTATCTCCTCCACCATTTCAAAATGATGACCCTTCAAAGGAATTAAAGTAATTAAACAGCAAGAGCCAAATCTAGAGTGTAAGGGGGGAGTGATAAGCACAGATTGTGCTGTTGAGGCCTAAAAAAAAAAACCTCGTGTTTTAAATGTGGCATGATCGCATGCAGAAGAGCTCAGGTTGTTTACGGCAGAACTTCTCAATGACAGTCTGGCTCTGGGAGACAAACTAACAGTCCAAACAACCCTGACCTGACGCTTCTTTTCCCCGGGTCATTGCCGGACACCCAGTCAGAACAGTCTGAACCAGAGGCTGATGTTTGCTCTTTGTGAATATGGTCAAAACAAGAACACCATGGAGTGATCTAAAAATAGCTGCAGTGCTGGAAGCTGCTCAGAGGTACACAGGAAGAAGAGATGAGCCAAACTGACAAACAAGTGTGTATTTACGGCAGTAACATAACCTTTGATCACAACCATATCAAAAATAAATTCATCAGACCATTCTTCAATTGTGCAGCCATTTCTAAAACTGGTTAATAGGGAGTGACAGGCTCACCAGTGACACAGAGCTTTGAGCGGCCAGGCCAACAAAAAGCGAAGAGGCCAGCTGCTGTTTCTCCTGTTCTGGCTCTGGGATCAGCATCTGATTTGGGGTCTGGCTGTGCGAGCTGTCGCCTTCGCCCGGCCGGCTGGGAGACTGAATGGGACTTGGAACCTCAACCGGAGTGACTTCCTCTACAGGTTCTCTCTGGGCCAGATAGCCCTCCCTTCCCCAAACCCTCTTTACACCATCCAGCTTCAAAGCTGAAGAGCTGAAACAGAAAAAGCACGTCTCCAGTTTGGCTTTAACGCTATAGACAGGAATCTGCCAACAAATGCGCACGTGTTGTGTCCACATACCCTCCTTTGTGCGAGAGGTCAGTGCTGTCACCTGACAGACCCGAGCTCATGGACAACAGTGTAGGAGACTGCCTATCGGTGATGCTGCAGGAGGACATGCTGATAGGCAGAGACAGGCCGTAGGGCTCCAGGCTCAATGCTGAGACAGACAACAAAGTCAGAACAAATCCAAACAAGATGGTGAACACTCTGCCAAGATGTTTATCTACGCGTTACCTTTTGATTGAGCTAGTTCTTCCTGCCGTTGATGGGGAGGCTTGTATGGAGCAGCACCAGCAGCCAACGCCTCTGACACAAATCTGTCAAGAAATGACAGCGAGGAATCCACCTAGAAACAATCAAACAGTCACGTAAAATTGCCGCAGGAGTGAAGATGCCGTGCCTGAGCGCTCCGAGGTCAGAGTGCTCTGCTCAGCCACACAAAAAACAGAAAATTAGTACGTGTCCAATACTGAATGAAGTTTTATGGCGAACCCCACCCTTCTGACTTCTCCAGACACGTTATAGCTGTGATTACTAATGAAATGCATGTTTATTATTAAGGATAAAGGCTGCCATCACTGAAGGGCAAGTGTTTGCAGGTTTTCACAACCGTCAACTGTAACAATGCACGTTACCTCCACAGTTTCAGGGTCGACACCTCGAGGTAACACCCTGGCTCTTAGTTCAGAGTCTTGGCTGAGAAACTGCAGCTCGTGCGCCCGTTGCCTCAGCACTGTGTCCAGGGAGCTGCTGTATGTCTCAGAAACTTCCTGAGTAACAGAAACATCAGCAACACCCTCAGAGAGCTTGGTCATGGCCATCAGGACCCAGCTCTTGGTTTCACTACTGCTGTTCTTCATGTCCAATAGCTTGGCCAGCAGTCGCAGGATTTCAGCTGGTTCGAGATCCTCTCTCAAGTGAGAGTACTCCCCAAGGACCTGGGGACAACAGAGAACAACCAAAACTTTATTTTAAACATCACTGAAGCACTTGAAAGTACTGGTTTGCTTTACTTTAAAGAGGTTTTAAGCTGCAACAAAGAAAAATATATAATTGTTGTATCTTCGGTATTGGCTCTCAAAGTCTGTATTACAGCAGAAAAGTTCCTCGTTATGATCCCATTTGCATACAGTACTGTGCAAAAGTCCAGAGGATTTAGGTGTGTGCATGTGTGTCATTCTGAAAAGTTTTAAATGGTAAAACGTTGCAGGGGTGTAGAGTGGGCTCATGTTAACAAACCATAAAAAACAAGGGAGAAAAGGGTGAGGTAGGTCAAATTACACAAGAACTGGACTGATAATCAGTGGCAACAGGTCTAAGCGAGTGATAAATCCAAGTATGACACCTTTTTAGTTCAAATCATTTGTTTATATGTACAGAGGTCAAGAGACGGGTACAACAGCCATCTGTAGGCCGGGTGGAGCCCCAGTCAAGGTTTGGGGCCACATTTCAGCCCTGGTGTTGGAGTTCTTGTCAAAACTGATTGAAAAGTATGAGAAGATTTTGACCCACCATGCAATATCATCTGGAAAGAGTCGGGAATGGTCTCACTAGAGCGCGGACCTCAACATTACCAAAGAGTGCGAGACACCTCACACCCAAAGAAGAGCTTTGACTGTCCTTCAAGAAGCCTGGAGAACTATTCCTGCATTTACTAGATTCTGATCTCTCGGGGCTTCCTGACTCTTAGGCTGGGGAAAAAGCAAACAAATGCACAGATGTTCTTCTTGGTTATTGCCCCTGTATTTCCAGCTATCATTTATATGGCATCAAGCTAAGACAGATTCACCTGGCAGTGTTTTATTTGTCATAAAGTTCACTTCCTGTGAGCTGACTAAGATGTTGTCAGCCAGATTCGCACATGACTCAGCATTCAGCTTGTGGATCTGAAACCTGCAAACAACATGTACACTAATAAAGGTTCTTCACATGGCTGATTTTATTTCCTCTGGTTATTTTTCTTAACATCCATTTCAAATAAGTTTTCATTTCAAGTAAATTTATATTTAACTGTATTGTTTAAACCAAGTAATACCTGCATTTATCGTGCTCTTTTGCTTCTTGCTCTTATAAACAACAATATAAGAATAACGCAAACCATTAATGATCCTCATCATGTGAGCAGCACTCACCCAGCTGATGACTTGGAGGAAGCGCTGTGGCAGTTTGCCAGGCTCTCCCTGCAGCAGAGAAATGTACGAATTCACAGCAAACAGCCTCAACTTCCTGTCTTCCTCCACACTGTCAAATCCTGCACATTAACAGAGAAATTAAGCATTCGTCACTCAATATTAACATTTCAATCAATCAGTATCCCATTAGTGAACTAGAAAATCACAGCGGAGTCATTTGAAAGTGTGGTTATCTCACCCTCAGACAGCAGTTTGAGAAAACTGTTAGGGATGTCAGGCTGCATCATGTCTCCCCCAACTGAAAACACCGTGTTCATCGTCTCTATGAACCACTCGTTGTCTGGTGCATATGTATAGCGGTTTATAGGAAAATATAATAAACAGGTACAGCGGGACGTTATTAAAATATTAGAATACCGTTTTTAAACCCACAACTCATTTAAATGTTGTACTTTTAATGTAAACTTTAGTATGGAAAACTCCATCCATCTATTCTCTTAACTCATCATCTAATTGAGCTTTAAAGTAAAGCTAGAGGTAGGGTACAACCCCAGCCAGGCTGCCAGTCTATCAGAGGGCTTGTGGAAACCTGCTGTGGTTTTACACTAACTTACAAGTAAAGAGTCTTAAATTAGATGATATTTATAAAATCCAAAATGTCAGCCAATAGTTTTGCTTCTTTCAGACAGGAAACATCAATAGGGTACCCTGACATTTGTTATGCGTTGTTATTTATGAGTCCTCGTTGAGATAACGCAGCTTTTGCTTAGAGCTAAAAGAGCCACATGACTGACTAAACTTTGAAGGATATTTTTCTGCCAGTTCTGCCACCTTCCCCACCAAGTCAATGGTAGTGTGATCATCTTCACTGATGCGCAGAAATTCCAGCATCTTCTCGACAATGACGGTAACATTCTGAGCATTAGTGATCCGAAAGAGCAACTCCAAGGTCTACGACACAACAAAAGAAGGCTCGTAATGCTGAAAAGCTGCAACCATACAACGCCACAAGTTCAGTCTGCATCACCATGCGCCGCGCCTCACCTCACGCTTAATGATGAGGTCAGGGTGATCGAGACACTCTATGATGGTCATCTGATGCTGCAAGGCCAGTTTAGGATCCTGCTGTACCACATAGGTCAAGGCCTTCAGGCCTACAGTATCACAGAGTTTATATCAGATTTTCAATAGCAAGACATTATTTATGCATAACCGTGTTTTCTTTGCCTCTCACCTAGATATTTTAGATTTATCTTGGGGGACAGAACAAAGTTGCCAATGCACTTTGCAGCTTTTTCCAAAAGGTCAGACTTGGGATGAATCGCGTAGATACACCTGACACACTCATACAAAATAGCTGGAAATAAAGAGAAATACAAGTGGCTTAAAGAATAAGTGAAATGGCTGCAAAGACATATTTATTTGAAATGCTGCATACCATACGTGATGTTATGGTTCATCTCTGCTCTTCGTAAAGACTCATCGAGTACTTCATACATGACCTCACTTGTACTGTGAAGAAAGAGAAGACGCACAAAAATCACAACAGTCAGGCGATATCGAGATGTGAAGGCGGGACAAATAATATCTACCTCTGGTCATTTCTCCCAAGTAAGGAGAGTATTCTGAGCAGCTGAATTTGAAGCCATGGAGCAGGAACACTGTGATAATTAAAATCCATGGGCAGCTTTCCCCCCACCACCTGCTTCAATATGGTGACAAAACTCGCTGTCAGGTCCTTGTAGCCTTCTGGGTTCTCCTGTATTAAAGGAAGAAATATGTCACATGAGTAAATGTCACTAAAGTACCACAATTTATAATGAAACGAGCATGTACCTGGATCATCTGTAAGTAGATGTGTAGTGAGGCTGTCATCACGCCCGGATCTTTGTCACAGAGAGCTTTGCGAAACTTGTTGTGGATGTGCTGAACTTGGTTTGGTGCTATTAGGTAGAACTTGTACAGTGCCAGTACTGCTTTTCGACGAATGATTTCTCTACAAGTTTGTTCCAACAAAAACACATCAGTAATAATATCCAAGCGCAACAACATAAGGAAATGTTCAACAATGCATACAGGTAATATGCAGGATTCCTTACTTTGGGTGATTTAGTTTTTCCTCCACCAGAGGAAGGATTGCAGGAATCATATCTTTGGGGAACATTTGGCTGACGACGGTTAGAGCCATACACACTTCAATAAGATTCGTACTCTGGAGATCCTGTGAACGCAAAACGCAACAATCAGCATCCTAAATTCCCTCTTGGACGTCATGTGACTAATGCTGTCAAAAGTCAACGCCCACCTTTAACACAGTGTTTACTAGGAGCAGCAGCAGCTCGTGACTTTCATTCAGAAATAAGGAAACAGCGAGGTAACCTAAAAAAGTCATAAGCAAACACATCTGTGACTCAAAGCAGTGCGTTTTTTTCCATGTATAACACTGATTTTGCTGTAAATAAATATTCTCCTTTTAAAGTTACACTGTTTATCTTTTTTGTATCAATCTTGATCATTAAATCCTTAAAAGTGATGCCATTAAATATTAAATAAAAGGAGATGGAAGGAGTGAGGGGAGATGAGGCCTCACAGTGGAACAAAAATGTAAAAGTGGATCTTTTTATTTCTTCCTTGTCTTTTTGTTTTTGCGTGTGGTTCGGCGTGCCTTTGGGTATTCATTGTGGAAGGATTTAGAGCCAGATCAGCAGCTTTCAGCAAACAGCTGGAGCCCACCTCCTGACTCACTCTCATCTCATCAGCACCTTCCCGTTCTCCAAGCAATCACAAATGAGCTATGAAACTACCATGTGTCAAAATGCGGCACAAATTACTGAGCTTTGATTGTTCCGTGCAAAATCTGAAACTTAGCACTTGCACCCCCCCCTTCTGAAATGGTTAATTTATACAAACTCCCTCATCATTCTCCTACTGGTCTCGTGTAGCTCATAAGAACAAATGGGCCCTGACACATTAGACAGTGAGGAATGAGTTATTTATAATACATACCGACTCTCTTTTCCAGAACGGTGCCTTGCTGAGCCAGTTTAATGGCATGAATGTAGCTGAATGAAGCCTCATAGCCCAACATTTCACAGTAGATGGTTCGCACCATGAGCTCCTTCATCTGCCTCTAAATCAGATTGTGACAAAAGGAAGAAGCAAACACATCAGTAACTTCATGCCTCATTGGATTTTTTTTTATTAAATAATGTGGTTTCTTGCGCAAGACCCCAGAAAAAAAGAAGAAAGGAATACCATGGTGGTGTTGGGGGAGGATACTTGTTCTTTTATAGACAATAGCTCACGCTGAATAAGTTTCTCTTCCTCCTGCACAAGAGGAAACAGAGTTAAGGAAAATAAGATGAAATACATTGGTGGCTGACACATTATTCTGTTTTCTGTCATATATCATGCTCTGTTCATACTTTAATCCATATCAGGATCTGACAGAGCTTATTTCAAAGTAGTGAGAGAAGTTTACAGCGAGCCAGTGAAGCAAAGAAACATAAGGGTCATTTTGAACACATTTAACTGCAAACTCTGTTGTCTTTGGTACAATTGCTCCCATAGAGTATTCCTACAAACAATTAAAATAATTTGGCCTAAACAATGTCTTCTATTTTGTTTGGCTGCTTAAGGAGGAGCTATCATACTTTTCATATGAGTGGATACTCATTAAACATGGCTAACGTTTCAAATAATCTGTGCTCTCTACTCTTTGATCTCTATGATGTTCGTGAGAGTGAATATCTTTTGGCAACATTTGAGTTGGCTAAAGGAAGAGGAGGTAAAGTGGTTTGTTTGAGACAGTGGGCTCGGGGGCTGCACCAAGGCCAAGTATCGACAAAAACAAGGACCGCTTTGAACTGTGAATCACAAAAAGTAGCAGAACCATTATGCACTCGCTTGTCAAACAACAAACAAATAAATAAAATGTGAACAGTTTTTCTTAATTTGTCTAATATCGTATTATACTAAGTCAGGAATGCCCAAATCCAGGCCTCGAGGGCCGGTGTCCTGCAGCTTATGGATGCAACACACCCGAATCAAATGGCTGAATCACCTCCTCAGTATGCAGTTAAGTTCTCCACAGTCTGGCTAATGACTTAATTGTTTGACTCAGGTGTGTTGAAGCAGGGTTTCATCCAAAAGCTAGATCACCAGCCCTCGAGGCCTGGGTTTGGGAATCCCTGTACTAAGCACTTATATCTACTTGAAAACTTGATTTCAAAAGCAATAATGACCTCATCCCTACCATGTGTTTTGAAACATTGGGAGATGCTGGCATCTGTGAGTAACACACATGGTACTGTACTGTTAAAGACTTTGTCTGCTGGTCAGTTCTCCACAATCACTTGAATCAACTTCAAGATATAAAATGATGCATGTAAAATGTGTTCAGATGGGTGGGATCTTCTTAATTTGGAAAAATAGGCCTTTTTTACATGAAAAGTTCTCTCAGAATTTCCATGACAATGAAAATCTACTTTTGGCTGCTCCCCTGTCACAAGGGGTTGCTCCATGTATTTCATTTTGTAGAGTTTAATGCCAAAAGCCTTTTCTGACACATCCCCAAAGGGCATTTGTGTCTCCACCTGAAACAGTGACCTTTCACTTGCCAAGCAAATGTGTAAATCATTGCCACTTGGCAACAATGAGAAAGAACAACTCCCTGTTAACATACAGAAACTTCCAGCAGAACCAGACTCTGGGAGATGCTTTGAGCTTTTTGGAATAGTGCATTATCCCGCTGGAAGAAGCAAACAAAAGACGGGTACATTGTGGTCACAAATGACAAACATGTCAAGAACAATACTCAGCCTGTGGTGTTTAAACAATGCTCAATTTGCACCAGGGGTATGCCAAGAAAATATCCCCCACACCTGCTTTCATGTTCACATCAAGTTCCACCAAGTACCATCCAAATGTTGCAGCATAAAGACTTAACAGGCCAGGCAAAAATGTTTCCAATCTGTTGGCCAATATTTGGTTAGCTCGTTCAAATTGTTTCCTCTTCATAGCTGAGAAGTGACACCTAGTGTGGTCTTCTGTAGGGAAAATACAAGAAAACCAGCAGCTTCTGAAAAAGTCAAATCAACCAGTCTAACACTAACAACTTGCAAACTTCAGCACCTTGCCCGTGTCTACATGTCTAAATGCACTGAACTACTACTGAGATTAGCAGATTAGACAAGCAGGTGTACTTGATAAAGTGGCCAAATGCTGCTGGCTTTGATGTCAGACAGACAAGAGACATCTGCCTTCAGTCCTTTCTGCCATACAGCCTCTGTAAGACCTGATCAAATGGTTTTTGTTTTTTTTAAAACCCACATCAGGATCTCGTCCTTAAAACATAAACTATAAAGCTTTTCTGCCAGAAATCCCTGAAGGCATTCTCGAATTTGCAAATATCTGAGTTTACGAAAAGCACATGAACGCACCAGCCATTGAGGACTAAAGTAGCCCTGAAATCACTTGTTTTACCACACAATAATAGCATGGCAGAAAGAAGACTGTTTGTGAATCAGCCGCTAAGTTAGTGCAATAATTTACGCCCTGCAGTAGGCAGGTTAAACGTACAGACACGTCTTTAATAAGTTAGCACAGACAGCTTAGCTTAGCAACCTATCCTTAGAGAATATAATAAATTTATCTTCTTTTTAGTCACTTTTAAAGGGCAAACTCACATGTTTGGACGTTAGCTCAGTGATTCCTCTGATGAGGTTCCCTAGCTTTGACGTGGAGGACAGTTTTGCAGACCCAGGGTGGGAGTCTAAAGAGAGGAGGCTCGGCAGAGCTGTCAGCGTCTTCTCCACAACATCGCTCATTTTGGCAGCTAAAAGCGGGTTCAGCAGCTGGTTTCTCTCTTACAAAGCACACTTATAAAATCACCTACCCATCACAACAAGAGTCTCTTACATACACACAGTAAATGTAACTTGTTAAACATTTAAAATGACTACAAGAGTTGAACCACTGGCTATCCGGTCGGCCATTGTTTTGAATCGGCAAGGCTTGTTGATGATGTCACTTCCGCTTGTGTTTCAGAAACTTTATTGGAAACCCTCAACAGCAACAGTGGCTGCTGACTCGAGAAAATAAAATAAACGACAAATTAAATTAAATTAATGGAAAAAAAGGGCCAGTAATGAGTCACACAGGAGTGATATTCAAAACTGAGTTTAATGTGTTTATAATAGGTTGATTAACAGTCCCCTGCATATCTGTACACTAAACTACAATAATAATTACTGTAAATATGAAAATTACAACCATTGGACAACTGCATGAAAAGGAGTACATTCTATTATATATTTTTAGCGCATTAGTCTTTTAACAGCGGGGGACCACAAGTTCAGGGTGTCTCTAGTGCACATCAAGTAATGAGTTGATTCCACAGCTGGAAATAATCAAAGATGAGAGGTAAACCATATTTTAAGATCACAGAATGGAAAAAATGATAATAAAAAAAAATCATCTCTTTTAGGTTTATCTGTTAATGTGATTTATTTGCTTTGGTGTTGATACAGTATTAGTACTGGCAGGTGAGAAGTAGTTATTGGGTGCACAGGATGTTAGATATACATCTAATATGATTTGCAGAAAAGTATTAATTTGTACCTTTGTTCATACATTTCTTCTGTAGTCAATATTAATTTAATTGGCTCCGGGCTAAATAATACATTTTTTTACAGCTAATCCTCGTTACTATTTCTCATAACCTTTGCCATTCACAGAGAAGCCCCAACGCTCTTTTGTTCTCAGACTTGAATGCATTTGGCTTTTATGTGTCCAGTTTTCTTTCTTGGATTAAATGTCTCCATTGTGTAATAAAACAATAATTATAATAGTAAACAAACAAGTACTGTCCTTCATGTGGGCTATACAACACATCACTTTATCGTATTACTTCTATCCTAGACTGATGCGAGCCACTACCAATAATCTTTTATCTAATATACTTTTTTCTTTTACATTGTAGTTGTAACTGTAAGTACTTCTGTGTGCCTTTTCTTTCCATCACATTGTAATGCAAGCGAGCCATTTGGTTTAATTACTCTTTAAAATATGTTAATCTACCCTGGCCAACACACTGGACTATATACAATACTATTGATATGCCCTATGTACAATCAAAACTGAGTCTCTATCTCTGTGATTGTACTCTAGCAAACAGAAACATTGGCGTGTCTTCAGTAGGTCTTGTCTATCATTTAATCCTTTGTCTTGATGCTTAAGCCCAGATCTGGAAAAAGGGGAAAAAAAACAGCAGGCATTACAAGATATAACCAGAAAGGAACCTGAAATAAGCACACATGCCAGAGTGGACAATAATGATGTATGTCTCATACCCGAAGAGTGTGGTCCCAGGAACCTGTGCAGAAAGCCGTCCCATCAGGGGAAACACGCAGGGTGCTGACACGGTTCTCGTGTCCAAACAGAATAGAAACTCGTGTTCCTTTGAGAACATCCCAAACATTAATGGTGTAGTCGTTGTAGCCACCAAACAGTAGCCGACCTGGGGAAAGACAGGGCACACTCAAGATGTTTTAACAGCATTATCGCTATGCTCAAGACAAACAGGGAAGGTGAAGATTCAAATGTCCTACCACTGAGGGAGAAATCGACACTGGAGACCCCAAATATGATACTGTCTTTGGAATAGATAGCCACTTCTCTGTCTGCCCTTAGGTCATACAGGCGGCACTGTAACAAAGGCAAGTGTTCGATTTTTAGTGTAATTAGCGTAAATATATTTCTAGCAGCACGCTGCACACCAAAAACTCACCGGTCAAATGTAACATAAAGAAATCAATTCTTACTGTAGCATCATCTGATCCAGATGCAAAAGCATCTCCACTGGGATAGTATCTATCGAAATACAGACGGCAATGATACAAAATCAATTTTTAAAGTTCCTGCATGTAAGATTTGAATATTTCTGGCTCATAGCAACTCTTAGTAACATAAGAAAGACATTGCAAGCATCAACTGCAGACTTTCGCATTGTAGTTTGCAAATAAAAGAATTGGCCATCACAATGATGTGAAATATGTCATAATCTCTCTCTCTCTCTCTCTCTCTCACACACACACACACACACACACACACAAACACACACACACACACACACATACACACACAGACAAAATGTAATTTGAAGGGGCCTTAAAGTATCTGCTTTTTCATGCTGAATTGTGTTTTAAATATGGAATATGTTTTAAAATCTGCTTCACATTTATATAGATGGAGCCATTTCAAGGCAGTGACTTACCGCACGCTATTTATGTCTGACTCGTGAGTTTCAAAGGACTGAATACACTGCCCCGAACGCATGTCCCACACATTAGCCTTCTTATCGCAGCCCTGCCCATAACAACAAAGCAGAAGGTGGCAAATTTTTCAAAGTTCAACTGGTTCACGTGAGCTGTGATGAAAGCTGTGCAGAAAGTGTCCTCACCCCTGAAACGAATGTGTTTCCAGTTTCAGATGGGGCCAGATCCAGACACAGCACGTCTGCAGCGTGTCCATGGAAACTCTGTAACAGCTGCCCACTCTCGACATCCCATAATGCACATGTTCCATCCCCGCTGGATGTCAGGATCTTGAACACATGCAGAAAGAAACAGATCAAAGTTGATACGGGCTGTCACGTGGCTGTAAATGGCTTGTCTTTGCGGTGTGACACTTCATGGGATCAGGAAGTCAAATTTGTAAATTATTAACAAAGTATGGGAGCTCTTTCCAGAATATGGGAGGCAATGATTTCTGATTACTAAGTAAAAAGGCAGCACACAACTACTACTTCTGCAGGCATTTTTGCTCATAAACGTCAGTGCTTTGTGGGTCTTTTTAGTGCGTGTTAAAACTGTCACCTGCATATCCGAGTTGGTGAAGCTACAGGCAGACAGGTAGTTTGTGTGCATGGCCACTGATTTCTTCTTCGCAGCCAAGTTCTCATTCTTGTCCAAGGACAGAGGATAAACTGAGCATTTATTGTCCAGGCCCCTGTGACAGAAAAGATACACACTTTACCCCGACTCTCCCAAAAAAAGAAAAAGAAAATGGAAAAAAAAATATGACACCAGATTTGTATCATATGTATCAGTAACACACTTACCCACAAGCTACAGCACAACCAGAAGGGGCATAGGCGCAGGCCATCACCCAGGTGCAAGGCATTGTCACAGCATGCTCCTGATGGACATCAAAAGACAGCGCTGCATGAGCCGCACTCACACAGAGAGAATTCATTAGGTATAATCGGAGCAGAACAACGAGCTTTGGTTTGTCCAGCATGTAAAACTTTAGAAAACACTTTTACACAATCTGGTGGTCAGTCTTCATCAACTAATTCTGGTGTATTTTTCTCTCCATTCTCATTCATAACAAAGGAGATGACTTATTATTACTGTTACAGCCAAAAAAAACACAAATATCTAATGTCTTGATAAACTGTGTAAAGTAAATTAGAGGAGTTACCTTGTTAGTGGTGAAAGCATCCCATACAATAACCTTTCCATCCTGCATTAAGAGATAATAACATTTGTACAGTTTAAAACACATTTCATCACCAGCAGGCTTTCTTTGCAATCAGCTGGAAGCTAGAAAATAACGCTTTCTTAAAACTTGGCATGAGCATGAGGTCTGTGACCTGTGAGGAGCTGACGATCCTCCTCTTGTCCTTACACCAGTCCATACACAGAACTTTATTCCCATGTCCTTTCAGGGTTCTCCGGGTCTTCATGACAAACTGGCCCAGCCCCTCCACCTTCTCTGCCACCTGGTGTACTGCACAAACACACATAAAGTGTATTACGTTCAAGCTCCTACTGTACACAGCCCCACATTAATACCCCGGGCAGCAATGAGGATTAAACCTACAGTAGGCCCATCTAAATGGAGAAATATTTAATTAATCTATCTTTAATCTGCCATGTCTCAAATAGCCTGAATATCGTAAAATATGCATTACAAATAACCTGTTCTTGATTTTCACGTTTTTATTTTACACCCTTGTCTTGAATGTCACATTGCTTAAGCCATTATGTGTTCAATTTAAAAAATAAATAAATAAACGCCATGGAGTAAATAAGGATGAAAGTACTGGGCTATAAAATGGGGAGGCAAACAAACAGCTTGTCCCTATCGCCTGACAAATGGGGCACATCGGACCGCACGGATCGATTATCTGCTCTGCTAAATTCCCATCTCCGTAACACTGGCGATGTTTGACTTGTGGCGGAGAAACGTCAGGATCTACGGAGACGCTTGCTGTTATCTGTCCCGTAGACGCAGGAATGAATCAGGGCCTCTCCATTTTTTAGCACTTACGCTCGACATCGTGCAGCTTCGCTCTTTCCTCCTCCAGCTTCGACTTCAGCGTCTCCGACTCCGTTTTGAGATGGGCCAGAGTCTCGTTCAGCGGTACCTCCTGTGTCGCCATTTCAGGGATTGGAGGGGATCTCATATATTTCCTTTGAGCAGGAAGCGATCGGCAGCGAAAAGGTTTGAAGCAGAGCTAACAGCTGATGCTGCTGTCATGACGTCAGAGGGCGAAGATGCTCCTCCAGTTTCCAGAGGAGGAGGATCCTGCATCCTGGTGATGCTGCACACATACACACACACACACACAGGATGCATCCCCGAGCAACACTACACTGAGATAAATAATGCATTTTTTTTTACACTCTGCCCACATGAAGAGAAGGCGCAGGCATGTTTATCTGGAAGCTATTCATGTAGCAGAAGAAGAGGGCTTCCTGGCGTTTTAATACATTGTAATGGAGCAAAGATGTTTTTATATTAACCAAAAAAGAATGATAGACCTAACAAGAAACACTGTATAGTAAATTAATTATATGCTTTTTGAATTATCTGTTATGAGTGGGTGATTTAATATACCATTTTATTAACTGTGCCTTCATTTTCACAGTGTAACACAGCTACAAAGATACCAAGGTTGCATCCTCTGAGGGTATTCAGGGAATTGAACTAGAGGAACTTCATCATACTGGTGAAAAAATAGACAGTAAGTATTTAATTAACTCATTTTAGCCTTGCTGTATTTTAACCTGAGTATTTTAACGCTGCAAAATAGGTTTAAAAACATCCGTATGCATTAATATAGCTTTAATCCAAGACAATGCCTTTATTCATTCCTTTGTCGGCATATTATTGCATCTTAAATAAAAGCACATATTATATACAACGTATAAGAATCAAATACGATTGTTATGTTGCATTCAGTCAAAAACCTTTGCAGTGTTATTCAGCTGTTCTTCATTTTAAGCATGTGCTGTACAGGGTTTAATGAAAGTGCTTAAATATTTATATCTCCAGTCTGGCACTGCCTTAAACAAACACACTATGAGTCAGTCATAAGGAGCAAAAGGTCAAAGGATCGGTGTCTCAAATCCGGTGTAGGAAGTTCAGATGAAGACTGCTCGGGACCTGCAGCAGCTCCAGAGCCTGCGAGGACGGGCAGAAAGGAAACGTGACCTGGAAACGATAATCTGTGTCCAGCATCAGCTGCGTGGAGCCTTCGTGTTCTTGGAGCAAATACTGAAAGCAGGTTGACAGTTTACTGAGGTGCACTGTACACTGTATTCATAGTTACGGGTGGGTTTCTATATCTGAAAATAAACAGCTGTGCTCACCTGGACTTTGCGGACAAATGATGATGTCACCCTTTTTTCAAAATCATCAATTGGTGTGTATGAGTTCAAAATCTTGACAATCTATAAATTTACATGTTAGGTTTGATTTCAGTGTGAGACAGAAAAAAAAGGCATCAAAAGCATATTATATGCCACTGAATAAAGTACCTGAACAGGGCTGAGTTCAGAGCATTTTTCAATGATCTCCTTGGCATCATCATCAGTGGATTTGTTGACTTGCAGTAACCACGCAGCCTGAGCCAGTGGCCTCAAAGTATCAATAGCATTTGAACTTTGAAGTTCCTTCTCTTTCAGCCATTCTTCCAGGTAACTGATGTTACACCTGAAAGAACAGAGCAGCTGTTAAACTAAATTCCCCGTGAGTTTTGTTCAAATATCACAAAAGTGAACACAGACCTGATCTGCATTCCCTTCCTGCAGGAGCACATGTCTTTGCGGAGCATGATGTTGTTGAGAGCGGTCGCACCCACGAGGAAGAACAGCTGTTTGATAACTTGTTTGATGAGGCCCTGGTCCAGACCGTGGTGGCTCATGGTGGAGTGGAACACAGTTAGATGCTGGAGGATGGAGGCGATGGTGTAAATCTCGGAGTCCTCATAGATGCTGCTGGAACGCTTCCTGAAGCCTGTTGGCTTCATGCTGGAAATCCCCTGTAGACTCTCGTGCTCCAACATGCCAGGCACTGAGAACGTGCAGAAGTATGTTTGAGGTTTGCTTGCAAAAGTGATGATTTTTTTTTTCTGCAAAATACCAAATTTGAAAAAAAAAATACCAATAGTTGGAGTGAGAGCCTTTTCCATGAGGGCGATAAACCGATGATAGATGTGGATGGCCAGATCGCTGAGAATCTGTCTGTGTTCAGACAAATCAAAATTCTGCAAGCAGTTCTTTTTCTGTCGAGGGGTACTCTGCTTCAGGAACTCCTTTTGTAAAAAGGATGCAAAACAGGGGCATGTCAAAATATGCATGCCACCGTACATGACATATTATCAGCAGATATAAACGAGAGCATGACCACTGGTAAAAAACGGTAAATTTGTACTTCCTCCCCGCTGTACTGCTTCAGACAGTTGAGGAGCTGGTATGTGTTTGAGAGCCAGAAGGACAGGAACTCAAAATCTTTGTGGTGACTCTAAAACAGAAAAATATTATTTATACTATTAGATAAACAACACCTAGAAGTACCTAAAGTACGTGTCAAACTCGCCGGCCACGCCCCCTACTTCCGGCCGTGAATTGGCGTTAAAAATATGGTACAAATAGGCCCTTTAAGTTACTTTTTTGACATTCCGCTCAACCCTCTTAATTGGAGGAGAAAGCGGAATGTCAACAAAGTAACTTAAAGGGCCTAT
>VOQJ01014879.1:0-10001 GCA_015052665.1 Apistogramma diplotaenia
AGGGCCATCTTTTGTATGTATGAGGGCCCCCCCCCTCCCCCTCTCCCCCCTCCTACCATCCTGTCCTGTCCAAAAAGACCCCCCCCCCAACACTCAGTCCAATAAAGAAAATCAGCCATTATATGTTGCCTCTGTTGAATTTTTCAGCATTATATTGTCAAAGAATGCTCAAGCAGATGTTTGTGGTCTAAATTGTTCCCCTTATTGCAACTTGAGGCCTAAAATAAAAGCATCACCTGTTTTTAAGCAGTCTAGTAATTACATGTCTGTTACAAATTAAAATTGAAAAGTTAGTTATTGACCTTTGAAATAGATAAGAAAGTAGAACCCCCTATTTTAGGCCTTACATTACCATCATCATGTCTTATTAAAGGTCAACAATGGCCGCTCATTAATCTCCAAGTATGAGCGCCTCATGATGTATTTGCTTTTTCTTTCCTTGCTTGTTTTCATGAGGACAAAGGGTTTGGAGCCTATCCCAGTATGTGTCAACAGAAGGTGGGAAAAAACCATGGACAGCTTCCAAGAGTGCCACTGAGATTATAAAGTAGTCTATTATAGTAATATTCACATTGACACCTCGGGGTGAATTAGAGTATCCGGTTCTTGACTGCTCTTCATTACCTAGATCTTGTTGTGGACTTATGTGTTATTCAGCATGAGTGAACTGCTTGTGAAAAATGAATTAAAGCTAGAACTTTAAGGTCAGCCTTAAAAAAAACCAAACTGCTTAAAGTAGCTTAAAAAAGTTCTTACTTGACTACACCATAAGGTAACTATTTTAAGTGAAAGTCAACATTATTAATTGCATAAATAGTTTGATAATATATATAAAAGAACTGACCTTTCTTTGGAGACTGTTGCACGTCTGCTGGTCTTTCTTTGGACTTCTTTGGGACATCAAAGGCATTCTTCATTTGGGATACTTTGACACTTGGACTCTGCTCCGTCACACGAACCTGAGCTTTGGGCCCTTCAGGCTTGACCCAGGCCTGATGTCTCTGCATTTGGTTAGTTTCTCTGATAATTTTCGCCACAGGCTTGTAGGAACCAGTGTCACTGCCATTCCCTGCATCTCTCTCACTGCTGTGATCACTGACATATTTATGGTTAGCGTAGTTAACGTGGTTATTGTCGCTGACCTGTGCGTGGGCTCTTTCAGGTAGGACCTCTGGGTCTATTTCTTTTTTCCCTAAAGAGTTTGGTCTTTCAGTTTCATTCTCAGCTGTGACTTCAGGTTTGTGAAGCATCTCCAATGGATTTGATGGCTTTTTTGCGACAGGTGGAGGTGACCATTTACTTCTGGTCCATCTCTGCCACATGTCCAAGTTTTGTGTCTCTTCCTCTGGAGACAGATTTACTATACGCACACAATAGTCGAAGTCAATCATATCTCCATTCCGGTCATCCATGTGCCTCTGTGAAAGATGGTCCCAAGGGCTTAGGTCAGCTGAGAGTCTACGAATGTTAGCCGGCACGGTGTAAGTGCCCCTTTCATCCCACAGTAAGCACATGTCCTGATTAGTTGGAGTGCTGCATGGAAGGTCTCTGTTAAAATGAAAAGTGTGTCTCCTCTTGACCCTCTCCTCAGAACGCACATTTTCTTTGCCTCTTCTTTGCACATCTGTAGACATTAACTGTGCAGTTTTTAGCTTTATAAACGGGTTTTTAGGCTTTTTGGGCACCGGTGGCGGTGGACCTTTGACTTTGGGCTTTTCTTTTGTCACCGATTCATCTTTGTTGGACGTGGCATCTGGTGCCGTCGGTGAAGTGACCGTATTTGTGTTGAGTTGTGTTGCCATTGTTGTGTCTCTACTGGGCATTACGTGAGTTAAAGGTGGAGGGGTGATGACAGCAGAGAAGCAAACAAGCTCACTCTCCTTCTTTAGGCTCGCGACCTGTATCTTTCCATCACAGCCTTCATTCTCTGGCAGAGGAGGGATCGAATCACATTCCTCCACTGTAAATGAGGGATTGTCTTCCAGCAGTGGTGTTGCAGAGTTGGCAGCTTTGTCGAATGCTTGGCTGCCATCCTTCTTGGTGCATGCACAAGCACTGCCTGTGACCCCTGCTTTAGCCCTCTTATACACAGCCCCGGCAAACCTGTTCTGATAGGGCTTGTTGTCCACTTGCTGTCTTTGTGCAAGAAACCCCGAACTGTGGCTTTCCTTATCCTGATTTTTAGGTGTGTTCAGTGTTGACTGGTGTTCCTGCTGGATGTGAGTAGAAACGTTCTCCTCGGCGTGGTCTCCCAAGTTTTGCTCCCCCTCTGCAATTCCTCGACCAGTTGTCTCACTCTGGGCTCCAGCTTCTTTTAGCCGACACCTGCTGCCTGTCACTTCAGCCAAACGCTGACCCATTTCCCTCTTAAAACCGGCTGTGGGTAAAGTCCTAGCATGTGTGTCATCTGTGACTAAAAGTGTGTCAGAGTTTCTTCGGCTTTTCTTTTCATTACCCGTTTCCTCAGGGGTGTTCTTGGAAAATTGTACAAGGTTATCGTTGTTGTAGGTATCAGAAGTGTCTTCCTTATTTCCTCCTTTATTCGGCGATTCAGGCTTTTCTGTTTTTATCCTGTGCCTCAAAACAATGTCGTTTCCCCCTTCTGGAGACATCCAAGAGTCGTCCTTCTCCAGAACAACAAAGTCTTCCTCAGTAGTGGGATTGCATGAGGCTGTTACAGCCTTACTTTGAATATTAGGATAGAAGTCGGCTTCTGATTTTTTCAGATTTCCCTGCTCCTCCATAGCTTTAGTCCCAGCACAGGCTGCAGCCTTATCCCCAGAGCCTTGCCTTTCGCTGGATGTTTGTCTGGTCTCCTTAGCCCTCGGGACAGTTTTTGACTTCTCTGTAGTTCCACTTATCCCACCCACCCACTCTGTCCTGGCGTTCAGAGGGTGATCCTGCTTACCCAGAGGCCTGATTGGCTGCCCACTTTGGGGGTCTGTACATACAGACGTGACTGCCTGCTCCCCTGTGTTTCCAGTGGCCAGGCTGCGGCCACTAATCTCACCAATACGCCGCGGGGTCGCAAAACTGCCATCATCCTGATCTTTGCTCTCATCCTGTTCTGCTGTCTCCGTCTGCTGCGTGTCTCCAGTTTGCTCTGAACAGTCAGAGTTGTCAAGCGACTCTTCGTCTTTTTCTGACACCCTCTCCAGCTTCTGGCCCATGGCAGCTGCTCTGGCTTAGCATTAGGAAAAGAACGTTAGTGACACCTCAAGACACAGCAGTGGATTTATAAGCAGGGCATAATGATGCAACGAGGATGGCTTGCCTCCCCATCCTGGTGAAATCAAATCACACGTTACTATTGGTACAGTAACTGTCTCGACTCTTTCTCTATTTTTGTATATTCTTCTACACTATTCACACCTGCCCTCCTGAGGCCTCGCTGTCTATCTCTTTCTATTCTGTCAGACAGGAATGCTGTAGCGGCTATAATTAAAGTGGGTCTGGCTGCTGCCAATGAGTCAGGAGGCCAAAAAGGAAACAAGAGGAGTTAGATAAGAGGTCAGCTGCCAGGTGCCAAGGTCAGACAAGGCCATCTGACAAATACATAAACCATAAATCACTACCTAAACCGTGTTTTCTATAATGTGTGAGTGTAAGAACTCATTTTGGTCAAACACGCCTCTGTGAGGCATCATGCACCGTCAATTACAGCCTTTGAGACAAGGCGTGCTTGTGCTGTACGTGCCTGCCTTTGGACCGCCTGTGAATGTTTGTGATTGTTTTGGTGACGGGGTTTATAGAAAGGTCAGCTGGAATTGTTTGTCCAGGGCTTGATGAGGACAGAGTTTAACCACAGACATGATGGATGGTGTGTGGTAGATTATTACAAAGGGGAAATCAGCTTAACAGGGTTCAGTGGCAGGTATTCTCAGCTTACACGCAAACTAAGTGCAAAGGAAGCACGAAGTATTGTTGCATCAGGTAGTTCTGTGCAGACACAGACTTCATTTCAAAGGCGAAATGACGAGCTGCCACTTGAGATATTTTCTCCCTTAGTAATCACCATAATAATAAGGAATTTGCTGGCTGAAATGTGAGTGAGGAAACTGACTGAACCGCTTCAGTATTTGGAATCGGTGCACTTCTGCCTCAGCCATTTCAAGCCTGTGGAGCACCAAGTGTCTCATCGTTTCTTTCAAGCGTGTCTACGGTCCAAACAAGACAAAATCAGAGCGGCTCTCTTTGAACCTGATTAAAGAAATTATATTTTAATTCTCCAAAGCACAGGAGCTATACTTTAGTTGCCTTCACATATGATACGCAAAGACTGCAGAAAAACTTTACCAATTTAAAAAAAAAATACAAATTCAGTTTGTATATAAAAATACATTGTTGTATTATATCAACTGTTAATACTTAAGATTCGGCTGAAAGTGATGCATATGCCACAGTAAAGTCATATATCAATACGTTTAAATAGTTATCTAAAAACAAGTTAATGAACAGTTGGAATTAAATAACACTCTCAACATTGAGATTATCTGATGGGAAAGTAGGATGTTACAGGTCATTATTTCTGCAGCTTTCTGGTATGCAGCTAACAACAGTCCAGCAGCTTGACTTGGAGCTTTAGTGTATCTAAAGTGTTATTTTGGGATGGTTGTGTTATAGAGGCAGCAGGGGAAGGCATTTGTGACACTGGCTTTCAAAACCCCCCTCCTTCATTTCCCATTCATGTGTCTGTCATGCTTTCAATAGTATGCACACACTTTATAAGAGACTTGTGACTTAGAGTACCCAAACTATTAGCCTGGCCTCCGGATAGGCTTTGTTTTTCCAGTTAAAATACACGGCTATCCCTTTGGAGTGCTAACTCACAATGTAACGAGCTCATATTCAAATTTAGAAAGTCAGTACAACAGGGTGATATTCAGATGCATTATCTAGTTTGACAGTAAAACATTTCCATAGCTTTCTGTAAGCCAGGTCATAAAAAGAGAAATGTCCTTCAGTTTTAAGGTGGCACATTGGATTTAAGCGAGCAACGAACTACTAATAAGCAATATCTGGAACTTGAAAAATAGGTTTCACTAAACTTATATGAACGATGTGTAATTATATCATTATATATTGATATTAAATGTGTAATGATTGTGAATGTTATTGCACAAACGGTCCTTTTCACACCTTGAATGAAAATTCTTCTGTTGTTAAATGTTTGGAGACAGTTACATATGTCTTTCTCCTGGCTTTACTATGCTAATGAATACAAACTTTCCTATCTTTTCCTACTTCCCTTCAAACAATTAACTGCGTGCAGTTTTGAATGTTATCTAAGCAGTATCTAAGCTGCACTGGCATCAAAACAGTAAAAAGGTTCACAGATAGCAGATTGGAACAGGATACTTACTGAGGGTGATGTTTCAAACAGATGCTTCGCATGCCCCTCGTCCTCTAGGACTTTGGGCGTTTTGCTCCTCCAACAGTCACCTGCCCCGTGATGTCACACTGACTTCATTTGACTAATTCAATAAGGGAGCTTTCTGCTCTGTCCATTTGACTAAAAGAGAAAGTCAAGACCAGAAGATTTGCTGGACAGCTTTGCTTCATGTCCCTTAAACTCTCTAGCACTAACTCACATCAGTGCATATTGGCTTTTGGTGTGACAGGACATATCAAAACTGCATCTAAATAATCATATACTCACCAGACACTTTATTAGGTACACTTGCCTGCACTGGGCTGGACTCCCTTTTAACATTCAGAGCTGCCTTAATTCTTTATGGCACAAGGTGCAGGAAACATTCCTCACAGATTTTGGTCCATACCAGTGTGACGGCATCACACAGTTGCTGCACATCCACGATGCGAATTTTCTGTTCCACCGCATCCCAAAGGAGCTCGACTGGACTGAGATCTGGTGGCTGCAGAGGCCATTTCAATACGGGGAACTCATCAAAAAAGTAATATGAGATGTGAGCTTTGTAACATAGAAGCCATCAGAAGACGTGTACACTGTGGCCATAAAGGGATGGACATCATCAACAGCAATAGTAAAGTAGCCTGTGGAGCTTCAGCGATGCTCAGCTGGTACAAAGGGGTCCAAAGTGTGCAAAGAAATATATTTATTAACTGGTCATTCTCCTCGGACCTTTAGCATCAACAAAGTATTTTCACCCAGAGAACTGCTGCTCATTGGATTGAATCACCAGTCCTTGCTACTTAATAAGCTGAAAGGGTGTACCTAACATAGTGGCCGGCGACTCTACATATTAATGCAAATGTCAAGCCTTGTAAAAGTTTCAGATGCCCTTTTACCCCATATGCATTGTGTACACTGGTTGCATGCAAAATACACAGATAATGCAGAGGAAATCGTTTATTTCCATGATAAACATTAGACTGGACAACATATTAACAAAATGTAAAAAAAGTGCATACACATGAACATTGGCAATGTACAGTACACAAAAGTTAACAAAAAGCATCAAACGTAACAAAATCTTACTCCCAGGGAGGTTTGACTTATTTACATCTTCCACTCAACCTCAAGCTCACATGCTTTGGGGCAGATTTGTGCTCTATAAATACACTGAATAAATACCTGGACCCCCCCTCTCTCCCTACATTACGACATGTCTTAATGTCCTCAGTGCTCGGCTCTTCAGTGGGATTGTCATTTTGAAGCCTGCTGCCTGGGACTGAAGCAGTAAAAAAAATAGAAAAAAAAGAAAAATCCAAACAACCATTTTCCATAGAGCCTGAAAACATTTGCCTAAATTAGTGATGATTGAAAATCTTTTGCTGTGGTACAAACACGAGAACTTAATGAGTACTTATCAATACACAGTTGCATTTTCAATACTTTTTCTTAATATTGACCATGTCTGCAAGCTAATATACTCAAATAGCAAATTGTAGCGAAAAATATGTACAGACTGGTAAATTTAAAGATAAATCCATCCTATCTAATGATTTGATGTAAATGATAGTTCTCATTCCAGCAAATAAGGTTCTTCAGCCGGCTATTGAACCAATACAATGTACCACGAGTCTCAACAATATCAAACAAATACAATATTATTGGAGGCTATTAATAAATGGAAGTCCACCAAGTGTATTGAGGGAGAAGATGCTGCTTTAAACGAGCTCAAGTGTGTTTGCATACATTATATAATGTGCTAAGTTATACATTGCAAAGGGAAATGGTTATTATTGGGAGTGAGGTTAAGTAATGGACAAAAAGCCAGGCCATCAACACACTCACAGAAACTTTGCAAAGCCTGTGATGCTTTATGACAGAGCTAAGGCTGAGGTTAAGGCACTTAAATACCATAATAATCATAAATAAATAAGACATGACAGAACCAACCGAACGTAGTGCTGTGGTCCAGGGATGCAGGAATTTTGTCACATGAAAGTCAACCTTAAATCGGGTCCATATGTGAACACGTTAACATGATGAGAAGAACTGGATCAAGACTGAATCACACCAGGGATGTATTAAAGAAATTGTTTGAAATTTGGGAGTGTAAGCTCACTCTGGCCAGTTAGAAGACAAAAATCAATACCACCTTGGTGTTTGGTCTTAGTGAAGATGAAAGGTAGTCAAAGGCTGGTTAGCTTAGCATGAAAACTAAGGGAAAACAAGCTACATTTGCATTTTGCTTCTTATGGGGATTAAACAAACGACATGTAAAGTGTCACGTAGTGAATCTCAAAAACTGGTGGACCACAGAGACCTACAGTATGCCCTTAGTTTCTGCTTCCAGTCATCACATGGAGCAAAGCTAACTGGCTAACGGCTATGGCTTCATACAATTTTATGTAACTTCTGGCAAAAATGCAAATGTTTCCCAGTACACCAAATAATTTCTAAATCCGTCTCTCACAGTCTTTTGCAAGTTTATCACTTTGTACCATTTCTCAATTCCTACTTTTCCCAGTTTAAAATGATTCAACTGAAGGCTCTTTCAATCGTGTGTTATATAATGCTCAAACAGCCATGTGAAAGAAAAGACCAGCTTAAAGGGAACACCAAAATATTTTAATCTAATTAGTGGAGCAAACCTGCAGCTCCCTCAGATTCAGTTAGTTCGGAGAGGAAAAGGAACAGAGGATGCATTGTTGTTTAAACTTATCTAATTAAAGACAAACTAAATTTCTACAAAAAAACAAAAACAAAACAATAAACCCACAGTTAAAGATAATCGCATGATTTGCATTCATCCTTTGCACAGTTTTCATTTCTCTTTAAGTGCTAAACACAGTAATACATCGTCTCGTGTGCTTTCTCTGCATACAAACAGGCATCCTTCAGCAGCACACCCAGCGTGCCAGAAACAGCTTCAACGCAAGAGCAACCAAACACAGAATTTTTGCAGAGAATAAACTTTGTGGCACAGCAACTTTGGATTTGTGGCACACCATTTAGGAAACAGCTTTAAAAACACACACACAAACAAACCAAAAACTTTAGGCAATGAGACAAAAAAAATGAAAAGTATAAATAGGAAGTGATTTGAAATAATTGCCTGTAGGGGCATCTGTGCGCTCTACGCTTTGAAATCATCTCGATATCATAGATGAGGTTTTCTGCATTTAAAATAAAGGAGATCCAGTACAATAAATTATGAATATTGTCTAATTGTCATAAAACAGTGGCTGGAGTTTTTTTTCTTTCTCCATTTCACAGTATAATATGAACAGATTTTGCAGCATGACCACTTGAAACTTGGATCAGACATTATTATAAGAGCAATTAAGCTATAAATTACACAGGGATGGAATCCACTGGACGCTGCAAATGCAACTAATTCCTTGAAACATATAAAAGTTTGATCTTTGATGTCTTCAGGTCTGCTTTAGTTTTCTCAAATTACTTCGGGTTACTGAATTATGTGCACGGTGTGAATGGATACTAAGAGATGTGCTCAGGTGCATAATCTACTGTATATGTGATTTATGTGCATTTGCAAATGTTTGCAGATGCAATCCAAATGCCCATGCATGATTATGGCTTACATCAGAAATAATCTGAATGTTTCTCACCGTCGAAACGCTGCAATGCTTTTCAATCTGCTTGTCTTCCTCTCATATGTAAGACGATTGGCCAGGTACGGCTGAATGAATCTAACAGCCACTCGATGAATGAATGTAATCAATTATTATAAAATTAAATTTGAAACTATTTTTAGGATTTCAAAAACAACAAAAAAACCCTCAAATATAGGTTTGTTATTTGATACATTTCTGTCTAAACGTGTTGAAGATATGTTATGTAATACTGCAAAATCATGCGTGGGCTAAACGAAGAGCCTTCAGTACATGATTACATTAACTTTATTGGAGAAGGTCAGGGTGAACTAGCCACTGAGCAGAAAGAACAAAACAGTCCTTGATCAAAACAGTCTGAGACGCTCGTGGCCCGAGGTACGACGCTTCGCGAAGAGGCATTAAAAAGGCTCACGTATGGTCACATCCATTTTTTTTAAAATAAATTAGTACGCTTTCCACATGGAATGCTCTCTCATGATGCAAAAGCAGCTGCAGCAGGTAAAGTATAAGCTAAGCTCAGCGATGGTTCAGTTGCCTGTGATTCAGTAATATGAGGAAATGCAGTCAAAGAGGCTCAACTATAAATATTTATTGAGCTCTTTTATGAATACTGTTGATGAGCTGGACTGAGTACAATGACAGGAGTGTGTCATTTCAGCTAATTTTCTTGTCAACATTAAAGTAAAGCACTCTGAGGGATAATAGAGGAACAACAACTAGCTCTTACAAACCACCGCTGCTGCACCAAAACCTGTCTGCTGATGGTAACACGGCAGCATAACGCTCATCTCCACTGGGAAAATGCCGACGTGTGATGATCCTGCGTATGTGGTGAGAAAGGTGGCTCAAACAACCCACGCTGGCCTCTATCACGTGTGAAAGTCTTCCATCCCCAGCTTGATCAGAAGCATCCGGGCCTGAAGCGCATTGTGGAAGCAAGCGACCTCGTCTGGATCTTAATGCCAGCATCCTCTGTAAATGCAGCTTGTTTA
>VOQJ01014879.1:34930-60071 GCA_015052665.1 Apistogramma diplotaenia
GGGGGGGGGGGGGGGGGAGGGGGAGGGGGAGGGGGAGGGGTCAGAGCAGGAAGCAGAAAACTAACTTCTTGATCAAAGGAGCGATCCCATTGGATGGAAGGCAGCACCATCACACACTTACGGATGTTTCAAGACCGATAATCTGATCGAAACGAAAATTTTACGGGAAATAATTACGCGTGTTGAATTTTATTTCTTGAATACAAAACAAAATAGGTTAATCACGGAACCGGATTTGTTATTCTAAGCAGAGATGTTTCAAATGCCAAACTAAAATTTAAAATCCAGATTTCGCTGCATTTCTAATAATTAACAATAAATAAATAAATCATAAAAACACGAAGCCAGACTCTTAATACTTAATACTCTCTTGTTACTACAAATGATAATTACAACCAACAGCATAAGCATTAAACATAAAGTTAATATACTTATACAATGTTTTTTTCATACGGCCATCAAAATTTAAATGCATGTTTGGTCAGTTTTTAATATTCCTCATTATTTAATGTTTATTTATGTTGAAATAATAAGAGCTGGGCGGTGAGCAAAGCCTCGCTTTGATTTAACTAGATACACACATACATCACATAGACTGCTACAGTGATTATTTTCACCAGCACTGCGCTTTAATCAGTAGTGGGTAAGTATCTGTCATAACCTGTAGCTGACAGCAGGTTGTGCTCTCATCCTCCAGTCAGCTGCGGAAAGGTTGCTGCTGTCTGTTTATTCACTCACTCACACCATCATCGTGTCAAATAATGCAGTGCAAAGGCTGCTTTATTTCCAGAAGCTAAAAAGATATTCAATTATGACTTTTTAAAAAAGATTAGTCTACTCCTTGTAGAGCCTTTCCAAGGTCTTTCTGATGCTCTGACCTCTTCTCAGGCCTCCTGCTGGGCTCTGAGTTGCCATCTGAGCACAGATAAAAGAATAGTATTCACCCTCTCAATTTAAAATAACTGCTGAAATGGAAACATCCAAGAAATATTTAAACTCCTTTGATGTGGAGATGTTGCATACATAATAATAAAAATAATACAGTAGTTATAAAATTTGAGCAGTTGCTCAGTTAAAAGTTAAAGACACCTTCTTGAGCAGTTTGGGTTGTTGGGAGTCGCTGACTCCTTCAGTTCTCAGTACCCTTGTAAGTTAATAAGGCCGACCTGAAAATAAAAGCTGTTGAAAACTAGGACGCAGTGAGGACATGCTGAGGCTGCTGCATTATGGGATGGTCATAAATACAGTGTATAGGTAGAATATACAGCGTGCCACTGTGTCCCCTCATCATCTGCGTGCTCAGGCTCACGCAGAACAGAACTCAACCTCAGTCGAGATGCTCTAATTTGCACAGTGAAACACAACATGGACTCAAAGGTAAGCTTTCAATTCAGAAAAAAGCATTTCAGATCTATGAGTACTTAAGTTTGGTAGAGTTAAACCACTGCATGGTGAAAACAGTTTGTTGTAGTTTGATTATTGTGTGACTTGTTCACTGAAGGCAACACTTCTGAAACTGATAACCTCACAGCTGGTTTTGGCTCTGCTGCCCTGGTGGCAGCAATCTGTTTGTTTATGTGAATGAACAATTAGCTGAATGTTTAATATCTGGTGAATATTTATTTGGACAAACAATGTGTTGTGTTGTGTAGTTTAGACAGTGCTGAAGAGTGGCTACGAATGAAAGTGAGGTGCAGAGGACACTCTGGATCTAGATTTTCTTGTGTCTTATCAATAAGACTTCCCTTATAGCTCAGCTATGAGACTGCCAATAACATTAAACAACTTTCCTGTATAGCATTTAACTCAAACACTTAAAAGCACTTTATTCGACATGCCTCATTCATGCAAGCAATTTCTTTTCTACAACTAAGTGCCTTCTATCTAACATTCACACTCCAATTAACATATCAGACAGCAACTTGGGCTTCAGTATCTTGTCGAAGGGTACTTTGGCATGCAGACTGGAATCAAACCACCAACCTTCTGATTAGTAGATGATCTACCTCCTGAGCTACAGCCACCCTGCAATGTGGTAACATGGTAAATAATCCTGTGCTTTATTTAACTTGTAAGGCTTAAAATTGTGTTTTATTGTCAAGCATCTAATTTAAAGCAAATGGGTATTTTCACTGCTTTATAGATTCAGTTATAGATGGAGTGTAAGCAAAATCCAGCGGCCAAAGTCATTTTTCCTATGAGACATGACCACTGTGGCACAGCGTACCAGAGATCCTCTTTAAAAATTGAATAGATCCTAGAAATCCCTCAGTCGCTGCATAATGGATTACATTATGTTAATGACCATTTTTCCAGAATGCTCTCTTATGTCACTGTATGTTTCCTCTCATCTTCAGGTAGTAATGTAAGATGCCTTTGTTGATGCTTAAAGGAAGCAATGTTAAATTTTAAACAGAACGAATGAGAGGGCAGCGTCACATGTGTCACGACCGAGCCAGGTGAACCGCAAGAAATAGAAGGCATCGACGCACCGCATGCGATTTCCATTGATAAAACTGCTCAGTGTGTCGGAAAGTCGGATATTTGTCGATGCAAGTTCCATCATCATCGCTCTCCAGTCATTCCTCTGCTGCACAAATTAAATTAAATTAAATTAAACATCTACACCACCTTCCTGGGAGCCTGTTTAAGATTGAGTGGTGCTAAACGTTGCCCTCCAAATGACGTTCTGCCTGATTTTTGGTATTGCTGTATGTGTTAAAAGCCTTTTTTGTTTGGGTATGAATACTGTAGAAAAAAGGAGGGAGTGGGGCGGGGGTTAACTTAACAAAAAGCTGTCAGTCTCATTAATGTTATTAGATTAAAACATTTGGCAAAATTTCAATTAAAAGTATGATTTAGCATCTGTTTCCTACATTACAGTTTCAAGAGCTAACAGCTGGGATAAAACTGTAACCTTATCAAATCAGTCCCATTGCTTTACATAATCACTTGAAGTCAATTATTTAATTTTTAAGTGTAACTTAAAAACTTTTTCCAAAGTGGTGTGATCATCCTCTCTCTATTGAACAGCCAGTAATTAGTTTGAAATGCATCTGCCTAATCAAAGATCAGTAATTGAATACCTGTGCTGTAATTTTGTGGGGAGGAGGATGAGAGGGGGTCTTTGGGTGGATACAGTTACTACATCCTTGTATTACATAGCTGCACACACACACACACACACACACACACACACAAGCACGCTTTTCCTTAAGCACACACCATAGCTGTTCAACACTAAGGTGAAGCGCTGAATGAATGTTGACTGCCTGCTCCATGAATGTTTAAGCAGCCCAGTGCTTCCATAGCCTGGTGGCTCATTACGCCCTCATTATCAACAATGCAAAGACTCCAGCCCAGCAGGAAGCAGCACTCACCCTCCTCTTTCTCATCTTAGATCAGTTTGTCCCCAAGCTGTAGTAGCAGGCCAGCTCCAAGGCAGTATTTGGATTAGAGACCAGTGAGGATCAAAGCAGAGACTAGATCAGTAGTTGCATGCACGTGCTGACCCGAAGAAGCTCCACCATGGGAGAACTCCTCACTTACTAAAAAGGCCATCCTAGGCTGTGTCTGCAGTTTGGTGTTGTTTGGATTTACCAAGTTCATCACATAAGAACGATCCAAGAATGACGCACAAGGCTTTGGAAGTACAGGAGGTAAATGACACGAACGAGTGTGAAAGCCACTATTAGTTTTTGCATGATTGCAGCTTTTCCCGGCGCATATTTTCATATAATGCAAAGAAAATGTGGTCTCTCTCTCTCAGGTCTAAAAATGTGTTATGAATATTTTTTTATAATTTCAGTATATAACAAGACTGTGTAATATCAAAAGTTTTACTTGCACTTCGACAGAAAATAAGGGTGTAACAGCTCTTTAGTGTTTGCCCTCCACACAGCGCTCATTAATCTTTTTTAAGCTGCTTTTTGTGAAAACATCCTAAAACACGCGGGACTTCCTCGGCACCAAATGGCACACACAAATTAGTAGCAATTAGCTGATGAACACAGCAGAGCATTTTGTGCCTTAAGAGACCGATATTTCCCTCAGGACTTCATATAGAAAATGAGTAAAATGCATTTCTCATGTCGTCATTTGAGGTCAAAATTAAAGTTTTAAAGTTTAAGGTCTAAGATAAAATGCCAAAATAATACAACGTGGAACAAAATTCAAGAAAACCAGCTAAATATTATATTGTAACCAGATACCGTATAATAAATATGCTACTGCATGCCATCAGAGCCATATACTGCTTCCTTCATTTTCTTTACTGTAAAACTAGTAATACAATGTTGTCTAAAGTCACAGAAACATGAAAAATACAACAATAAGACTGTTTTTTAAATGTAAGATAGGAAACACAGCTACAAATAAATGCTAATCAGTGAACTTTAAATGTCGTCGCCATGTGGAAACAGTCAGGAGTTTACTATCAAGTTGTGAATTACATATTACTTATTACTCAAACAGTAGTAATACATTTTTAAGAAAATCTTTTATCTCCAGGTGTGCAAGTATGCATCCAAAGAGAGCAACCTGTTACTGTGTGCTTGCGTGAAACTGTACCAACAGAGGAGGTACAGTACTTGACCGGTATGGTGGAGGCCTGTTCAAGGTCGGGTTTCTTTAGACACCTGGAGCCCCTTAAATGTGTGTTGCCCATGGCGATGCATGGTGTCAGTCAGTGGCCCACGAGGAGTGCTATCTCTTTCAGGAGCCTAACTGCCACTTTGTGGCTGCGTAACAGGATCCTGCACCATACTGGATAGACAGGGACAATGGAGCGCCCTCTCGGGTGATGACCATCCAGTCAGATAAACTTTCCTGTTCAAATGTGATGTTTATTGGATGTGTTCAATTCATAGTTCATACAAGCTTGACTGTGTTTTGTTCATTTACAGTCATGTTGCTGTTTTACTGTCCAGTTTAAATCAGATGACTGTGTTATGTGCGTTATCTCTTGCCTCTTTACTTGTCTCCATCCTCTCACAGCATAGTGTGCTTTTCCTTCTTGATTTGTGTTCAGCATTGGTCACATTTCCTTTGAGTGGCAGAAAATCTCTGCTCTGTGCTCGCTGCCCCATGAAACATCCAATAACAGGTGCCTACAGTGTTCTAGCAACAGTAGACTGACCTAGCAGTTTCTGGTTTTACTATTACTGCTGTGACAGTATAGTACAGACTACTGCTGCATCTTCAGCCAGAGTCCAGTAGATGCTAAACAGAAACATGTTTAGAAAGGTTTCTGATAAAACATCTGTTTTAACTTGTTCCTGTCCAGCAGCTCAAGAAAGCAAAATTGTTGTCTGAATTCATTATTTTGTTTAGAGTGGACTCTCCAGGTACTCTGGCTTCCTCCACAGTCCAAACACTTGCATGACATGTCACTTTGTCAGCCCTGTGATAGTCACCCTATGACAGATGGGATAGGCTGCGGCACCCTCACAAACCCTAAAATGGATGGATGGATTTTATCTTGAAATAAAAACTACAAATGTTTCATAAGATGAAGCCAACTGTACCTCCAAGAGTATAAGTATATCAAAACTATGGCATTAAAATGCCCTTCTCAGAATAACAGAGCAGCTGGATCTGGACACTGTAGGGGTCAAGGGTTTAAGTCTGCCCTTTAATTTGTCACCCATGTTGCTTCCATCTACACATGTGCCTCCACACAGAGATACATATTTAGAATGACATTTACTTCCTTTGTTGCACACTCACTACATTATTGATGGCTTCCTATTGAAGGAAGCGCAGACTGTAATCTATCAGTTTCCTGTGTTCCCTTCAATAAAACCCAGATGTTCAGCTCAGTTCAGAAAAGGTACCTGCAGACACACACACTAAGGACCTTAGTGGTAGGTGAGTTTATACAGTTTTCTTCTGTTTTAATGATCAAATAACTGCACACTGCTTTGAGGAAAAGATTTATCGTGATTATATTGCAGTGAATTGTTGCTGGGTCAGTAGATCAGCAGCTTGTTGCACTGGAGACTGAGCTGTCGGTGTCAGTTACTTTGACTTGGTAACAGGTCAACTTGGCAGTGATGAGAGCCGAGCTACTGAAGCGCAGAACTGTTTGGCGCTTTCATAGCAAGACCATAATTAAAGTGCATTGCATTACTGATCGTTTTACCTGACATAAAATTAGTTGTGACTTAAGTAGCAGAACAAAACCTGTATTCACGCATAATAAAATAAATGCGGCTACTTACGGACTTCATGAAGTTTATATCTGTACCTATTTTTAATCAATCAAAAATTTCCTTTATTTTGTGATATTTTTACCCCCACCAAGCAGGTTATCTGTTTGATAGTGTTTATGTGGGTGTCGTTCTTTCTTTTAAGCTTGAGAGTGCAGAGTGGGGTCATGTTAACGATCCATTAAAATTTGTTCATATCCACGAAGGACGTCGAGGTTGGCTCAGTGATTTATTGGTTGAAAATTGACCAATTCTCACAAGTGTGTCGGCATATAGGGAATGATAAATGGGAATTCTAAATATGACATTACTTTGGACCTCAGGCCCCTTCCAAATTAGTCCAAATTAGTATATGGTATATGGAGATTCTAAACCTCCCATTATAGTCTGCATCCATATATTTCACATATGATCTCAAAATGTGTTAAATGTTTTTGTCAAGAGAAAGAGAATGAGCTGCCTGTTTAGTTAGAAATATACTTTATTATAATATTATATAATAAGCTCAAGTTATTCATGTCCAGTCATTTACAAATCAGTACCTGTTATCCACGACCTGCTCCTACATAATGTTTGTGCTCTTAAAGTAAACGTCTGTCATGCTACCCTAGTTTTACTGCACCACAGACTTCTTAAAGTGCAGTAAAAATCAGATAAGGCAAAAAAGAAAATGAATATATAGGAAATACAGTGTTATTCCTTTAAAAGTAAATACTGCCCAAAAAAGTGAGCTGCCTTGGTGGAGGTTTTCTATCTCTGAGTGCTTCTTGTGTAAAGAGGCATTTAGCATTAGTATTAACTTACCATTTAGGTTGGGTGGACCTTCTGCTCTTCAGTTTGTCTCTGTCATAAACAAGACTCATGGCTTTAAAAAAAAGAAAGAAACAGAAGCAGATTAGATAGTGCAGACTGAATTTAGGTTTGTCATGATCATAGAGGATGTAGCCAAGGCCAAAAACAGCTCTGACTGGAAGTCACAGATATAGGGACAAACATTCAGGAAATGAGTTGCCAATTGGGAAATTTACCATATATCCTAGGTTGACAAGTGTGTGTGAGTGTGTGTGAGTGTGTGTGTGTTCTTCAGTGATGAAAACCTCAACAAAAATAGGATAATTTTGAAGAAAAAATAGACAGAAAGGAAAAGGGTAGGTCATGTGACCCATCCGTCCCATCTTAACAAAGGGGGCTAATAATAACACATTATCTGTAGAGCATCCGTTATTATGTTGTTTGACTTCGGCTTTAAATTTATGGCTTGTGGGCCAGAACCGGCCAAGCAAGGGTCCAGTCAGGCCAGATGGACGGAACTGCAAAGAGTGACAGTTGCAGAGAAGGAGGGCATTCAGGACACTTAACAATTTCTCACCAGGAAACATTGAATTGTAAGTTAACAATTGTTGAAATTGCACAAATCTTTCCTGACACGTCACAGGTTGCTTATCACCTGTTTTGTGAATCCATGGTTTAAGAAGTAATAAACCTTTTTAGAAAGACTGGAAATGTGTTTTTTTGCAGTTCTTTTGCTCAGATTAAACTAAACCAAAATGAGCGCGATACCCCTGTCCAATGTCACTAATGTTTTCCTTCTCTGGCTTAGAGCCTGGAGGAGCGGTGTAACCGTATCCTGAGAAACATGGAGGCCTCCCTGACAGCCCGGGATCGCGTTGGCATCCAGGATTTTGTTCTCCTGGACACCTACACGAGCGAGACCGCCTTCCTGGATAACCTGAGGAAACGCTTCCACGAGAATCTAATTTACGTGAGTCTTTCCTGTGTGGTGTCATTTTGGTTAGCCCGGCTCTTTCTCTTACTCTAATTAAACATCATGCCCTCAACCTTCAACCCCACAATGTCCCAAAGCTGCGTTGCCTTGTGCTGAATTGGGCTCTGTGTGTTGCTGAATCAGCAGCTTAGGTTCTTTTCATTTGCAGAGTGAGTGCTCTAAAGGTCACTTCTACACTCTGGGTCATGACAAGTGATTAACTAAACTTATTTCTGTTGCTAAGGAAGAACATTATTTATCTGGGGTAAAATACATGGACACCACATTGCTTCTCATAATGCCATGTAATGTTCAAGAGAAACAATCTTTATGATAGAATCTGCAAGATCTGCAGACCACGGGTTATTTTCCTCGTCTTTCTCTGCAGACCTACATCGGGACTCTGCTGGTTTCAGTCAACCCATATAAAGAAATCGACATCTACAGCAAGAAGCAAATGGATACTTACATGGGAGTTAACTTCTTTGAGCTGCCACCTCACATGTAAGAGCTGCTAATCACATGACTTTACTTGTAGACCCCACAAAACTGAGACTTGGTTGATAGAGTTTAGTGTTCATCTTCCTCACAGGGCTGAAAGGAATAAATGGTAGTAAGTTACTTTAAGCTGCAGTTTGACTCATCAGCCTCGGTTGCTGGTTTTTGGTCTCTGATCCGTCACTGTGCTTTCAGTTATGCGCTGGCAGACAACGCCTTCCGCACCATGATGTCGGAGTTCAACAACCACTTCATCCTCATCTCAGGGGAAAGTGGGGCTGGAAAAACAGAGGCCTCCAAGAAAATACTTCAGTTCTATGCTGTCAGCTGTCCAAGTACCAAAGTCCTCAACAATGTCCGTGACAGACTGCTTCTTTCCAATCCAGTGCTTGAGGTAAGTGTCCAGGACATGCATGCTAAAGCTTCTGTTGTGTATGATTGCTTTTTTAAAATTTTTTATTACAACATTTCTTGCATCTTTTGTTTTCAATTTTCAGGCATTCGGAAATGCCAAAACCTTGAAGAATGACAACTCAAGCCGCTTTGGAAAATACATGGATATCCAATTCGACCACCAGGCAGACTGACAACTCTTAATTATGTTGCAATCCAAATGCAATGACTTCAGGTTTCACCAGAGGCATTCACTAGAAGTTAAGTATTGCCTTTCTCTTCCAGGGTGGTGCAGTTGGTGGTCACATTCTCAGTTACCTGCTGGAGAAGTCCCGCGTGGTCCACCAGAACCACGGTGAAAGAAACTTCCACATATTCTACCAGCTGGTGGAAGGAGGAGAAGAAGATCTGCTCCGCTGGCTCGGTCTAGAGAGAAACTGCAAGCACTACCGCTACTTGGTGCAGGTCAGATGGAGGGGAAAAAAGCACTACATTTATGTTGCTCATAGAATAAAATCATTATAGAATTTTTTCCATTCATTTCTTCAGGGGAATTGTGCCAAAGTCAGCTCGATCAATGATAAAAGTGACTGGAAGACAGTGCGGAAGGCCCTGTCTGTCATAGACTTAAGCGAAAGTGACATTGAGGTGAGGCTGCACAGTAAATCTTTGTATAGCATTTGTACTGGTGATTAATTCACACCATTTATGTCTGGATTTAATACAGAACCTCTTTGGAATAATTGCCAGTGTGCTCCACATGGGAAATATCAAGTTTGAGGCAGATGCTCGAGGATACGCCACTCTTAACAACAACCAGGAGATGCAATGGGTGTCAAAGGTAGAATCCAAGAAAACTGCTGTTAGTTTGAACTTTTTTGACCCGCTTATTGCAACTTTCCAATGATATCACATTTTCCTTTGCGGCTGCAGTTGCTAGGGATTCCCAACCAGGTGCTACAACAGGGTTTAACCCACAGGAAGATTGAAGCCAAGTCAGAGGAGGTAACTTTATGCATTAAGTTACAAAAGAAGGTTAACTTGTTAGTAAAGTTAATATGCAATTACTAATCAACATTATTCTGATCCTAAAGGTGTTCAGTCCCTTCTCTGTGGACCATGCAGTCTATGCCAGGGATGCCCTTGCCAAAGCCATCTACGGGCGCACTTTCAGCTGGCTGGTCAACAAGATCAATGAATCATTAGCTAACATGGTGAGCAACAAAGCAACCCATGAGTTACAGTCTTGAGCCAGTGATTTGATTGGTTGCAAGTCTGCAAACATCTAATTTGAACTTTTGCAGTCGTTTGGCTTTAGACTGATTTTCTACATTATATCTAATCTTAATGTTAAAATCCTAGCCTGTTATATGTGTGCTTTTTTATATGAAGGACTCCTCCAGGAAGACGGTGATTGGCCTGCTGGACATCTATGGGTTTGAGGTTTTCAGTGTAAACAGGTGAGATTGTGCAAGAGCTGATTCTTTACTAGCAATGATGTCAAATGAAAACTGTAATACTGAGAGCAGCTGCTCTTTGTTTAATAGCTTTGAACAATTTTGCATCAACTACTGCAATGAGAAGCTGCAGCAGCTGTTTATCGAGCTGACCCTGAAATCAGAGCAGGAGGAGTACGAGATGGAAGGAATTGAAGTAATAATATAATTCAGTCAATCAGCTTCACTTAAGTGACTTCAGTAACAGCACAGCTGATGCATAGGAAGGAACTCATTGTGGTATTTTTTTTTTTTGTACACAGTGGGAACCGGTGCCATATTTCAACAACAAGATCATCTGTGATCTTGTGGAGGAGAAATTTAGAGGAATCATCTCTTTATTGGTAACAAAAAAAGACATCAAATATTGTGCCAGTGATCTCAAACATGGCATCATTCTTTGTGTTCTCTCATAGGATGAGGAATGTTTACGGCCCGGAGAGGCCACGGATCTCACCTTCCTGGAAAAGATGGAAGATAAGATTGGTGGTCACCCTCATTTTGTCACGTAAGTCTATGTTGCACATTAATGTGGTCATCAAAGAATCAAACTACTGTATAAGTATATAAAATCAAAACTAATACCCCCATCCCGCAGACATAAACTTGCAGACCAAAAGACGAGGAAAACTCTGGCTAGAGGAGACTTCCGCCTCCTCCATTATGCTGGGGAAGTTACATACTGTGTTGTTGGTAAGAGATAAAATACTAGTAATAATACTAGTTATAATGCCCCTAAATTAGTCAGTGTTACAGTGGACAAATGCTAAAATGTAGGACAAAGATACCATGTGCAGCAGTTAGATAATGTAATGAACCCAGAAACTGACTGCATACTTTGTTAAAATTAACCACTGTATGTATTATGGTACTACAGAGCAGATAATTAATTTTATTATTTTTGTTCTTTAAACTTTCAGGATTCTTGGACAAAAACAATGATCTCTTGTATCGAAATGGGAAAGAGGTAATTGGACCGTTTAATAGTGAATCCCAGAGAAGAATCGGTGGATGGTGATTCCTTGAGCACAAATGTCTTTGATTCATTCCAAACATTTCCACAATAAGCCGAGACGGAACCGAGATGATACATTTATAACTCTTAGATTAGGTCTGACTTTGTAGATGCTCACAGTTTTTCCGTTCTTTAGGTTATGCGACAGTCCAAGAATGCAGTCATCAAACACTGTTTTCCTTCTACTGAGCCGGATAGCAAAAAGAGACCTGAAACTGTAAGAACAATACAAGATAAAGATGCTCAGTATCTCACCAGTGCTATAATTTAATGCTAGGAGCATTCAGAAAACTGCTTTCCTGTGACTCCGCAGGTGGTGACTCAGTTTAAGAATAGCCTGGTGGGCCTGACTGAGATCCTAATGACCAAAGAGCCCTGGTACGTCCGCTGCATTAAACCCAATGAAGCCAAGCAGGCAGGTGAGTCCCAAAAATCTGGTATGTCTATAAAGAATCATCCTGTTCAGCTTACATTTAACCAGCACATGCTGCTAGAGTATACTGCTTTGACCCCGTGATCTTTAAGTGTCATGGTGTCTCCTCCAGGACACTTTGATGATGTGTTGGTGAGGCATCAGGTTAAATACCTGGGACTGATGGAGCACCTGAGGGTTAGACGGGCTGGGTTTGCTTACCGTCGCAAATATGAGATCTTTCTCCAGAGGTAGCACAACTTCCACTGCCCCAACTTTTAGTTTTTGAAGTTAATCTTATCATAAAATAAAATAAGAAATTCTGAATTCTCTTGTTTCATGCTGGTCTTCTTCTGTGCTCAGGTATAAGCCTCTGTGTCCTGACACTTGGCCCAACTGGAAAGGCACTGCAGCAGAAGGTGTGAGGTGCCTGATCAAACACCTGGGTTATAAACCTGATGAGTACAAGCTGGGCAGGTAGGCAGAATGGGTGGGTATCATGTTTGCGGCGGGTGCTGAAAACCTGGAAAAGAATAACATTTTTAAACCTCACTGTTTGTCTCCTTATCTCAAGGACAAAAATTTTTATCCGCCACCCTAGAACTCTGTTTGCAACAGAAGATGCTTTTCAAGTCTGCAAACACAAGCTAGGTGAGATCCGAAAATGCATTTTCATTTCTACCTTTTAAACATGACCTTACTGACTGTCGTTACTGCAGCAACAAGGATTCAGGCAAAGTACAAAGGCTACAGGGTGAAAGGAGACTACCTGAAACAGAAAGAGGCCGGTGAGTGACAGGGCAAGACATTTGTTGTATTCATGGTCCACAACTGTCTTTTGATTTATCAGCGCCTACTATAATTAAACCGTGAGTAACACACTGTTTTAGCCACAAAGATTGAAAACTGCTGGAGAGGTCTGATGGCTAGGAAGGAACGTCAGAGGAGGGCATGGGCCGTCAAGGTCATCAAAAAGTAAGTGTTAATGGTGTTTGATAGGTTAGAGAGAAACATTTGGATGCTTTCACGAACTCTTGTTCATGATCTATTTGATTTATTCCAGGTTCATTAAAGGTTTCATGAATAGACATCAGCCAGCCTGCACTGACAACAACGACTACCTGGCTTATGTGAGGCACAGCTACCTCACACGGCTTAAGGAGAACCTTCCCAAAACGCTCCTGGAGAAAGACTCTTGGCTCACTCCTCCTCCTATATTGCAGGAGGTGAGTGATGCTTTAGTCTCAGAAGGCTGAATTTTTTTGTTATATCACATCACAGAACCCACTCGACACCCCTATGCCTTCTGCAGGTTTCTCAGCTCTTGAAGAGGCTCTACGTTCGCCACATGGTGAGGAAGTATGTCCAAGGAATCACCCCCCAAAGGAAAGCGCAGGTACAATAATTGTAGTAGGCTGACCACTCCTGGGAAGGTTCACCACTCCTCCAAGTTTTCTCCATTTGTGGATAATCGCTCTCACGTTGATTAAAGCCTCAGAAATGGCTTTGACCACTTTCCAGACTGATAGACGTCAATGACTGTTTCTTATCTGCTCTTGAGTTTCTTCTTATTTGTTTGAATGTCTTTTGTGTTATTTCTGGAGGCAGTTGGTACAAAAGATTTCCAAGGTTGATCTTAAAATACTTTCTGTTTTAATGTCTTCTTTGTAGCTGCTGTTAAAAGCACAGACCAGCACCTTGTTCAAAGGGAAAAAAGAAAACTACCCCTTCAGTGTGTGCAGCCCGTTTGCAGACACCAGGATCTGTAAGACCATAAATACTACTTCTTCTTGAGACCAAGTGCACAGATGTAATAACACAGATCTGATTAGAGTAATTCTTGTGATTTTATGAGCAAAACAGCATATATCACTAAATGCTTGTTGTGCTGTGATTGCTGTTCTCACTGATTTGTAATCCTTCTTATTGTTTATTAAGGTGCAGAAGATATAAACATCAAAGTGTTTCAAATGATTCAACATGAGAAAATCAAGGTAAATTACAATATTGGTGTGCAGTCAGCAACACTATCTTTTATTTATTTATTGTGTAATCTTCTCTGATCTTTGTGGGTCCTCCACAGTACAGCGTACCAGTGGTGAAGTATGACAGGAACGGGTTCAGGCCTCGACCCCGGCAGCTCATCTTCACCCAGGAAGCCGCCTACCTGGTGGAAGAGGCCAAGATCAAGCAGCAGATAGATTACAGCTCTCTGAAAGGTACCGAGTGAGGCAGTTAGATAAGGTAGCATTGTTATGTGTAGTATCTAAACATACACGTTAAATCACTGTTCTGTTATGTGTGTATGTTTTAAAGATAACTTTTTTTTCTAAGGTGTGTCAGTCAGCAACCTCAGTGACACCTTCCTGATCCTTCATGTCACATGCGATGACATCAAGCAAAAGGTACATACACCTGCATACCAGTGTTCACAGCTACCTGCAAACTCACAGCAAGTAGGTCCCAGGTTTGCATGTTCTCCCTGTGTTTGCGTGGGTTCTCTCTGAGTACTCCAGCTTCCTCCCACAGTCCAAAGACAGTCAGTTAGTGGGGTTAGGTTAACTGGTGACTCTAAATTGCCTGTAGATGTGAATAGTTGTACCTACCTTCTGACCTGTCCAGGGTGTGCCCTGTCTCTTGCCCTACGGCAGCTTACATAGATTTCAGCACCCCCCTGCAACCTTTAATTGGATAAGCAGAAGAAAATAGATTCCTGGACAAATACACACTATATGGACAAAAGTACTGGGCTACCTACACATTACACCTGGAGGAGGTGCTCAACCATGGATCATGACACCTAACAGAGCCCTGACTTGTCCTTTCAGGGGGATCTGGTTCTGCAGTGTGACTACCTGTTTGAAGCACTGACTAAGCTGAGCGTTACTGCTAACAAGCAGAACTGCATCCAAGTGGTGCAGGGCAGGTACAGAATACGGATCACATGTAGTAATATTTGAATTTGTAAAGCTGACAAATAATCTCATTTTCATATGGAATTATTTTTTACAAAATGCAGTGTGCGATTTGACATTCAGCCTGGCAGAGAGGGGTTTGTCGACTTCAAAAGCGGTCAGGAGTCGATGGTCTACAGGGCAAAGAATGGCCATTTGATGGTGGTGAGTCTGGAATTCAGACGATGTAAAGTCATTACTGAAGACACAGCAACTCATTGAGCTCTTTGTGCTTTTAGGAATCAACAAAAACCAAGTCAAGATGAATATGCCAGCAATGTGGGATAATGGTGCTTCTTATTTAAGGCTCAGAGCTGCAAGTTCTGAAACAACAGCCACGCTTGCTCTGTGATTCTCCTCAGTGACTGTTTCCCCTTTTTAAGTCAGCTGATTTTTACTTTTGCATCTTTATAACAATGTTATGCAATGGAGTATATTCTACTATCACACAAGTATTGCCATACCTCAGTTGTAGAAAGTGGAAAGCATATTTACAACAGAGCAAGCTCAGATCATGATATGTGGACTTTGTAAATAAACAGCACCAATTCATCTATACAAACTGTATGATATATGCAAAATATTAACAGAATCGCTCATGATAACATTATGTGTGTAAAGCCATGACTGTAACATTTATAATACCTTAGCCATGTTGTACCTTCTTATTAAAACATGCTTGTTATGGAAATATTGTGAGATTATGGTTTAGTCAAGCAGAAGCCACTCTCAGGAAACTTCAGTGACTCGTTCAGATACGCTTGTGCAGCCTTTTTTTCATATTTAGAAGAAGTGTGATCACATGTCAGTCGATATATTTTAGATGAAGTATTTCTAGCCCATTTTTCTTGTTATCACATAATAATATCACACAGATCAGACAAGCTAATCTAGGAGGCCACTAATGCATGCCGCTGTGACAACGCCAAAGGTAGCAGCTCCCCCTACTGGAGGACTACTGATCCTACAGAAGTCTGCAGCTACAGTACTGTGCTACAGAACTGGCTGGCTAAACTGTGGTTCAGCATTCTGGCATGCCAATACTGGCATATCAGTATGCTTGAAGTAACATAAACATCTCATACGGCCTTTTTGCAGCACCCATGAACAGTGTGAATAGCTGAAATAATGAAGGCGCAAGGACGACACAGAAGAAGCCCCTTGTGATCTCTAATTCATCCTTAGCTATACAGTACCAGTCAAATGATTAAACAAACCTTATTCAATGTGTTTATTTTTTTTCTTACGTTGGAAATTAATACTGAAGTCATCCAGACTATGAAGAAACACATAAGGAATCATATAGTAAATGTACTGTAAGTGTTACACCAAAATATGTTTTAGATTCTTCTAGGTGTGTTTGGGATCACTGACCGGTGAAAAAAAACAAATGATGGTCCCACTAAGCACAAACTAGATGGTATGGCATGTCGCTGCAGAATGCTGTGGTAGCCGTGCTGGTTAAATGTGCCTTGGATTTTGAATAAATCGGCAACAGTGTCACCAGCAAAGCACCCCCATCACACTTCCTTTTCCATACTTCAAGGTGCTTCTGTGAAGCCTTTAGCTGGGCTCGTATCTGAGGTGCTGTTGTTTCCGTTTCGGAGGCTGGTGACTCTGATGAATTTATCCTGTGCAACAGGGGAAACTCTTGGCCTTCCTTTCCTGGGGCGGTCCTGATGAGAGCCAGTTTCATCATAATGTTTGATGGTCTTTGCAACTGCACTTCTAGATACTTTATAAGTTCTTAAAAATCTTTGGATTGTCTGACCTTCATTTCTTAAAGTAATGATGGGCTGTTGTTTTTCTTTACGTAGTCGAGTAGTTCTTCATGTTGGCCATAATATGGATTAGAACATTACTCAGATATTTACTGCAGAGTAACTTCACACCTGATGGTCTCAAACACCACATTAAGAGGGCAAAAAAATTCAAGAAAGAGCAAGCGGTGCCAACTTTGAAGAATCTAAAATCTATAACATATATATAGATTTTTTTGTTTTGTTTACGTTTATTACAGGATTCCTTGTGTGTCCTATCATAATCTGGACAACATCAGTATCAATTTACAATGTAGCACAAACAACCTAAACAATACATTGAATGAGAAGGTGTGTCCAAACCTTTCACTGGTTCCTCATATTTTGTTTATAATGTATTTTTTAATCTTCACATGTGGAAATGCATCGTATCATTATTCAAATATCATTACGACAAGTAATATACAATCTAAAATACATTAACCAGATAATAAACCTTTCAGACCGATTAGCGTGTAGCAAGAGGCAGTTGAGGGCACACACGTGAAGATCCGGCTGAAAACGTTATCAAAGAGTTGATGATTAAGCAGATGTTTGTACACGCAGATACTCAAAGGTTCAAGGTTTAGGAAAATGCTGAGCGTATATGTATGTGAGAAGAAAGTACAGTAGCAGCCAGGAGTGTGTAGCAGAAATCTTGGCTGACAGTTTGACTCCGTCATGATGGGAAGATTCACAGTGATATTATTCATGCTGCTGGTTTCATGTATCTGCAGGACATTAGGTAAGTCAGTATGATGCACATCAACCTGATCAAGAAATGCATGATTTCTAGTTGGTGTTTGTGATTTATTGAGAAGTAAATTTGCAATGGCAACTGTCTCAAATTAAGGCTGTGTACTTTATATTATACAAATGCAATAAAAAAATGTAAAGCCACTAAAAATATTTTGTGAATCCATCATATCATTCAGTAACAGTCAGAATCAACACTTTAATTCATCATTGATGCGCCTGCTTTAAAACCTCGGCCTGTATTTCGCACAGGACAAACATGTGAAAGAAACTGTGGGAAAAAATTGGACTTGTGTTCATGCCACACTACGTGCACATCTCTGAAGAACTGTTGTGCAGACTACAAAGAGTTCTGCGTGGATATCTTTCCACATTCTGGGTCCTATTTTGGTGGCACAGATTTTATCATACTTGATGCAACATTCAGTATGACTTCACAGATTGTATGCAGGTAAGACATTGTTCTGTTCCCACACCTGCTCTGCTTATACATTTGATCGCCTGTGGTTAAGTCAAACACTTGTTTGTGAACATTATACAGCTCAAGTACAGATAAGAACTCTGCTAATTATTCTTTTATAACGACAGGTTCAACGACAACGCTAACACAGTTGGATATGTGGATGTCAAAGGTGCAGGCCACTGTATCTCCCCACTGTTATATGAAACGGGGTGGATTCCTCTGCAGATCTCCTCCGATAATGGCACTACATTCACTAGATCTGGAGCTTGGCTTTCCGGTATGTGAGTGCCATTGGAACGCATACTTTTCCGTTTGCTGTTGAAATAACATTAACCACAGTGTATTTGGTTGACATGCGCTCTGGAAGTTCATAACGGTAAGCTGGATTCCAAGTTCAAGGCTATTCTGGACAACTCAACAAAATGGCAGTACTATGGCACACCCAATGTTGGAGGCGCTCTTAGGATGACATGGAATACCTCTTTAGTAAGAGCAGAAAGGGTCAATATAGAGCTTTGGGGATACAGGGAGACAGGTCAGTAAACTTTACATGCTCACATGACTCACTGGAGAAGTCTGTGAATTTCATCAAAATGTTTCTCTGCAGGAGAGCCCTACTCAGAATACTGGCATGGTGAGTTGCAGTATTTATACTCGCTTGCAAAGGATCAGCCCAACAACGGCTCCTTTAGCTTTTTGCCCAAACCAGCAGAGAATGGCTTTTCAAGCTGGCAGCTTGGTTCTGTGCGTGTCAGCCCCAGCAACCACCCCGACGGCATGAGGTGTGTACAAACACTCGCTGTGGTAAATAAGAATTTTCATCCTCCAAAAATACAAATTTATTAGTATTTAAAGTTCCAGTGTGCAGGATTGCAAATAAATAACCTTTGCTTCACCCTCTCCTTCCAAACATGCAAAGGCCTTCAGTCTTTGATTTGTCCATTCTGGGCTCAACATGGGCTCAAAGTGGTGGACTCCCCTAATGAGAATCCATTCTGATCATTCACACTGGAGCTTGAAAAACATAATTTAGGTCTAAATTTAGAATTTCTATATGATAAGTAATACATTTATACAATTAATGGATACAAAAAAGATGTTAACAGCTGTACCGGTTATGCTCAGGAATGTCCAAGCTGTGTGGACTGAGGATCACGCTCTGGCATGGCATCTGGAGGAGAATTTCAGGAGGGACTCAGCAGGCTGGGCCCTGGAGAAATGCTTAGCATGGGACAAGCTGGAAACTCAGCTGCCCAACTTCCTCAGTGAGGTCACAGACTGCCCCTGCACGCTGGCTCAAGCGAGAGCAGACACAGGAAGGTTTCATGTAAGTGTATTTATTCACTACCTCATGAACATGAATGCAAACAGCTGGCTTAAGGAATAATGGAATAATTACAGACAATGAAAGACGAGCATCACAAAGGTCAGTGAATGGAAAAATAAAAGCACAAAGAAAGCTAATCGGGCACAGCTACTCAGTGGATGACAAGAGACACAAGTTGTATGGAAGATGACTCTGGAGCAGAGGTCTTCACAGCTTACACGTTTACTTCAGGGGTTGATGACTTAGAAAAAAAAGTACATGTTTCTTTTACATGCTAAAAAACTCAAAACAACAATAAAAACAATCTGTACTGAGAAACCAGTCATGAAGCAAAACATTCGAGATGGTCTGGACTGAGTTAAATAGCAATCTTTCTTTATTTTATTATGATTTTGCATAAGATAAACATGTGTAATTACTTTGTGTCTATGGTGCTTGTCAGTGACCGCCATCTTTGTATAAATGGTCCCTGCTTATCAGTTCAAAGTCAAGAAGATCTCGCCTAATTATGGGATTTATGAGATCACTCAAGCTGAGCATTTCAGACGTTATTGCCTTATAAAATAGGATGTTACATAACATAGGTTTTGTTTAGATTGTTCACAGGATAATTTAGCTTCTGGAGTGGGTCACAATAGCTCTACTCATCACTGAGTTTGTGTGTAAAGTCCTTCCTAAATAATAACACTTGCTGTTTTCAAACTGAAAGCTGATTTGCTACTTCAAGTTGCACAACACAAATCGTTTGCCAACTGTAATATAACACTTCCATTTGTTCAACATTGAGCCTAACATGGGCTGCATTTTAGAAGTTATAGTGAGCAGGTGAAATGCACATCTGGCAGTCAGATCACAGATGTTTGATCTTTCTCTTCAGACTGACTACGGGTGTGATATAGAGAAAGGGAGTGTGTGCACCTACCATCCTGGGAGTGTTCACTGTGTGAGGGCTATACAAGCCAGGTGAGTCCTCCATTCAGACTGCAGTAATATCACATTCAGCCTATATTTTTGCAGGATTTTTTAACATTGAAAATGCCTGAGCTTAAACAAATCACGTAATAAAAAGAGAAATCACAACTTTTTTTGTATATTCATTCATGCATTGCAGCATCCAGAAAGTAAGTGATAAAATGGTAATAAAATGCAATGCATTATACCAATAATCACGTAATACCTTCATTTACATGTAATTACTAATGTAATAAACAAGTAATAGTTTATATTTTAGATAATGGGGTAATAACTAGGGGAAATATTGTGTAATAAAGTTAGCAAGTGTGCACATGAATGTGTAACTGTGCCAGCTCTCAAATCCAAAAAAACAGGATCATCTTTTGTGCTTCCACTTTAAACTTAAGCAAAAATTATTTCCCCAGCCACCAGTTTAGGTGTCGCTTTAAAGACAAATTCAGTGTGACTTATTGTAATATTATATTGCAAATGTATTTATTTACCTAAACCTAAAAATGCTCATGTGGCTATCCAGGTGATAAAGGAAGGTGTGTTTGGGATCAGTAGGTTTTATTGGCCAGTCGAGGATGATGCTATCTGTTAGGCACATGAGAGTGTGGTTGGACTTGTGCAGTAAAGTAAAAGCATGTGCTGCGTAATGACTCAGTGTGAAGGAACTCTGCTCTGCTTTTGAGTTAAGAGTTTAAAAGCTTCAAAGTTGCAGGAAGTTTAATGATCAGAGAGAAATGAAAAATAGTTGGATTTGTTATATTAATGCATTTGTGTTAATTAAATATTAATGTAACATACAGCTATAACATTATGGTGAGACACTGGATCACTTTAAGACCATAATAGTTCTGACTCAGTATTTATATGAAAACCTTTATTTATTAACACATGCATAGTTCTGCTTGTGTCTCTCATACGCGAACTTATTTTTAAAGTTACTTCATTGATACAACTGAATATCATCACATTAGTGCTGTTTTTATAAACTCCCCAGTCCCAAGTATGCAGCAGGACAGCAGTGTTGCTATGACAGCAGCGGCGCTCAGGTCCTGACAGCAGACTCGATTGGGGGTAGTACTCCAGACCGAGCACATGATTGGGGTTCACCGCCTTACAAGAAACCTCCCAGAGTCCCCGGACTGTCTCACTGGGTCTATGACGTCCTGAGCTTCTACTACTGCTGCCTCTGGTCTGACAACTGCAACTACTACTTCAAACACCGGCCCTCCAGTGACTGCAGGCGTTACAAGTCACCCGAGTCAGGTGGGCTCGCTTTCGTATTGCAGTGTGTTTTATGAGATTGATTTTTAATGTCTTTATTTTTGTTGTGCCTTTAATGTCAGCTGTGGTCTTTGGAGACCCCCACTTCATAACATTCGATGGAGTAAGCTATTCCTTCAATGGCAAAGGGGAGTACACTTTGGTGACCTCAGTGGAAAAAAAGCTGACAATCCAAGGCAGAACAGAGCCTGTGAATGGTGAGCCAGTAAACTTTATAGACTACCACTGTGAACAATGCTCCACAAATGCTGTCAGTGAAGAAAGACAACTGTTACAACAGCTAATTCTCCTAATTATCCCACCATCAGGGACAATCAAAGCAACCAAGTTGTCATCTGTTGCTATGAGAGAAGCATCCTCTGACATTATTGAAGTACGCTTGATCAGCGGTCACAGTGGCCTCGAAGTGCTGCACAATGAAAAAACCCTCTCGTTTACTGAGCAGACCTGGATGGACTTGCATGGTGAGAGACCCATTTGTCTTGTAGCTTATGATCAAGCAAACTGGTTTTACTGGAGACATTAAGCAAACAGTGTTCTTGTTCATCACATTCTGCTTTCTATTGTTCTTCTGTAACATTTTGAATTCCCTGATTTTACAAGGTGCAATCAGAAGGTTCAGGCAGTGCTTATGAAAAACTCATATTTGGTTGTTATCCACTTCAAAATTATCACCTTGTGTAGCATTGCATCACTCACAGTTCTCCTCTTATATTTGCATCCCACTAAAAGTCCAGTACTGGCAGCTCATTTGCAGTTTCATCATAGACCTCAAACTTGTGTGTAGAAAAAATAAAACATCAGCTTCTGAAAAGGTTGCAGTTTTGCTGGAGCGATCCGAATGTAGCAGTTTATTTAACAAAAGGGGTGCTAAAGGGGGCTAACCTTAAAGGGGATAAAAAGTTACATTAGGTGCTGTCTTTAATTTTTAACCCAATCTTATATTTCATATAAATAAATGCTGAGTACTTTTTCCAGCACTGCAGAAATGTAAAAAAACAAATCAAAACAAAACAAAAAAACTCTGCATAAATTAAAAAACATTTGAACTATGGCACAAACTGTGTCTTTTAATCCATTGCTCTTGTCGTCCTCTCTCCTACTCAAATCTCTCGTAGGTGCCTTTGTGTTTTCTCCCACCTCTACAAATGTCACTGTAATGTTTCCATCTGGAGCCGGAGCGGAAGTCCGAGTGAGAGAAGGAACCATGACAACCACTGTGCTTCTGCCAGAGGACTTTAAAAACTCCACTCTTGGACTTCTGGGAAAGATGAACGGCATCGCCGAAGACGACCTTGTTCTCAGCAACGGGCAGCTTGTGCAGAACTCCAGCAATCCAGAGGAGCTGTTTGCCTTCGGGGCCAGCTGTAAGAAATCACTAAACCCGTACTTCACTACTTTACTGTGTGAAATGGTCACCCTTGCTTCAGTAAGTTAGAGTAACGGCAGGCATTAGATTGTGATGCCCCGTTTTGAAACATCGGTGTATATGACCATTATTATTTAGACAAGTTTTAATATAACAAAAGCAGAGTTGGTCACACAGTACTGTGCTAAGTGAGATAAAAATAAAACATTTGAACTTCATATTCGAATGTTAAATAAACACACAAAATAAATAAACACAGACTTCTTTTACCATCAGATTCTTGTGATAATGCTCTCCTGTCTAGTTGAGTGTTTCTACAGTATTTTTGGTGTCAAACTAAACTCTACATCTGTTATTACATTACAGGGTCAGTGGCCAACGAGTCTGCCTTGTTCACGTATGATTCAGAATACCTGTTGGACACATATTACCGTGCCCCCAGACATGACCCCAGTTTTATTCCGGTGTTTTTTGCTCCTGAGAGTCCAGATGATCCACTGACCAATCAGGCAGCAAAGATATGCTCTGGAGAGGGCGCTCCTTTCTGTAGGTATGAGTGATAACCTTGATTTGCTTTACATTATTATAATAATTAATAAAGTGCTTCAAAACGTGTTGGGAAACGTCCGATTTTAAGAGGAATAAAATCGGCGCTTAATTAACAAGGGAATCTGCTAATTTTACACAAAACTAATACCAGGATGATGTCACGCTGATGTCATTCAGGTTATCTTCTACTGGGTTTAAAAACTACACATTTAATGTCTGTCACACTGTAAGTAGGAATACATGGTTATTAACCAGCCCTTGCTTGGTTGGATTACTAAACCAAGCAACAACATCGAGCAGTGTTATGCTAAAGATTGCATAACTTGTCACGTAGTGTCATCATAAATGCACAAAAAATGCATTAATTTCTTGATCGTTGCCTCTGTACTGTAGGTACGACATCCTGGTAGGCCGTCATCCAGGAATGGGAAATGCTACCAGAGTGTCTTTCCAGAGTCATGTTTCTCTTGTAGAGGATCTAAAGCCAGGTAAAAAATTTCAGATTTTTCGGTATCAGATTATTTTAAAATTGATTATTATATAACACTTGGTGTCACATTGTTGTACTCTGCAGTTGTATCCTGTGGGTGGCTTCCACCACCTAATAATGGGAAAAAGGAGGGAACCACCTATTTACAAGGAGCAGTGGTGCGGTTTTCCTGCAATGACAAACACACTCTCAAAGGATCAGCAAAGCGAACATGCCAGGCCAGTGGCCAGTGGTCTGGAGAGGAGACAACCTGCGTGGTTTCCAGTATGGACACATCATGACATTTATAAATGGCAAAATCAATAAACAGTAGCATTTTGGTCTTCACAAATCAGCAGCTCATTGGTGACAAATGTGTCTGTCTTTGATCATGAGCATGTGCATCTCAATCCTTTTGAAAATCTGAATTTTTCTTGTCACAAAAATTACATATCTGGAAGTTACCATGTCAACCATCAGCCTGCAGGGTGACCCTCATCTAATTTATATAGCAGCAGGTAGAACTTTGTTAGAAACCTTCACTTCAGTCCATAAGTCTGAGATTACTTTCGAATCTCCAATTTTTAAGTGGCACTAGAGAGTCAGGGGGTTACCAAAGCCATTAACATTTCGTGACAAGCTGTAGATATTTCTCTTGATAAATGAAGAATTTGACCTGCTGATGTTCTGAAATAAAAGGTCAAGGTAAAGCCAGTAGGATTCCTCATCGGGACCCACCAAGAAGTCTCCTTGAACGTGTGCATCTGTGATGTGTGCTGGATCTCCACCAAGGTGTCAAAACAGTAATCCATCAACTCCGACTTCATTATTGGGAATCGAGTGAAGCCACAGTAAGGCAAACTGGCCTAGTTTATGTCGTTATGGTTAAGAAAAATCATAAAAATCACGATGGCCCACTAGTATGCACCATGGTTGTGCATTTCCACAGAACATCCTCACTCAGAAGCCTCAGGAAGACTCAAAGTCTCAGGAAGCATGAGGCTTAAAAGGTGTAAAACCTTTCCCAAAGTAAAATCCATATTTTCATAAAACAAAATCAAACTCTGACTGTGGTTGGGGCACTTTGATGCGTGTCTCTATTTGATTCCTGTCTGAATCTCACGCAGTTAACAATGAACTCAAACCCATTTTATTCCCATTTGTTTGTTATAGCGGGTTTGACTCAGGGGAAAACCTTTTCTTTGAATGTGTCCCTTCAGGTAATGTCACAGGAATTGTGGTCGGTTCAGTCGTTGGAGCCGTGACTCTGGCTTTGATCATAACAGCAATCGTGCTCCACTCCAGAAAAGGGAAGAGGTACAGTATGAGATTTTCAGATTTAATGTATTAATAAATATAGATTATGAAGACCTATTTTTTCAGCAGTATATTAAAGTGTCCTGCAAGTCATTTTTCTGTC